>VZTB01015248.1:37258-91172 GCA_013397245.1 Thryothorus ludovicianus | reverse complement strand
GCCGCCGGGCTGGCATCGCCGCGGCCGGGGCGAAGCCCTGAGCGCGCACGGTGCCGCCGGCCGCGTGTCCCGCTATTCAGAAAGAACTCTCGGGGAAGCTCAGCTCTCGGAGCGCCGGTGGCTCCGCTGCCGCCTGCTCCTCGGCAGCCCACGGCACACCAGGCACAGCCATGTGTAGCCTTGTGTTATCCCTGGCCCCTTCTGCCCGTTGCCCCGACACGCACTGCTTGAGCTCAAATCTCTCGAGAAATTGCAGCCACGCGTCTCCACAAGGAAGTGTCTGGTTGGAGTTTCACTGTCCATTTTAGGGTCTGGTTAAACGAAGAAGGAGAGGGAAGAGGGGAGCAGGCAAAGCGAGCAGTGAATAGCGTGGGTTTATTCAGTCCTTCCTTCCTGGCTCAGGAAGCAGATTGAAGAGGTGCTCGGCTGAAGGAGCATTTGGGACATGCAGTGGCTTAGAGCAGACGGGAGCTGTGTCTCTCCAGACAGCCCGGTGCAGGTCTGCACTGTCGGGTCAGGGCTGTGTTACTCACATGTTACAACGCAGTTGATGCAGCCTCTGTAGAACAACCTGACTGATCAGAACAGGAGCACTTGAGACAAGCTGCCCATTTCATTATCTGTCCCTCTGACAGAGTTGGTTGAGGAGCTGAGCTCCAAAGATCAGAAGGCCTCCCTTGTGACTGTCAGAATACCACCTCAGTAAACTGAATATATATTAAAGAACTGCTACTCAGATGCAAAATACTTTAAATTGCTTTTACCTTTTTGGTTTTTTTTCAAAATAGCATTTGTTATCTTGTTTGAAAATATTCCAAACACACACACACAAATTAGGTCTGAGGTCTGGTTATTAACCAAAATTCACCCTCTTACTTCACAGCGGATGAAGAATTTGATGAGCTTTGCTTTGAGTTTGGTTTGGAGCTTGATGAAATTGTAAGTAATGTTTTTATTTGCTGCTTTTTGAGTAGATGTAGGGTATTGAAGGATTGCTTTTTGGTCAGAGTTTGTATGGTATTGTTACCAGCATATCCCCTGGTACAGTGTTGTAATGGTTGTAATTCAAAAGGTGTTTTGAATCTGGAAAAAAAACAAAAAGCTACTGCTTTGGAAACAGCAGGTTCCAAGATAATATATTGCAATACCTTCTGGAGGTCTGCACTCTGCCACTTGATCTTCCGTCTCAGGCACCATTTTATTTAGCAGTATACATCCCACATGATCATTTTTTACAAGATCTGTTTGGCTTTGTTTGATATACAGTTGTCTGTGCAATATCCACAAAAAATGTATTTATCCTGGACATTGTTACCTGAGTTGTAACTGATTTATATTTAACATTTTGATTTAGATTCTGTACTTGTGGACATTTGCTAGCCCTGATAACTCTATCCATGCAAATCTTGTTCAAGTAGACCTGTTTTGGTTTTGCCATTTAATTTTAATTTATTTGCTTTTTAATAATGTTTATCAAAAGACCTCTGAACATCACGTTATGCTTTATTTCAGAATAAATTAGACTATGACAAGTCATTTGCCAATCTATTGCCAAAAATAAAGTCTCAGATATCTACTGGAATCTAACAGCCTGGAGGTTCTTGCTTCTACAATCTTTTTTTCTTAAAATTAAAATTCTAATACTGAATTTTTCTTTTGGGACACTGCTTTACAGTTTCTGAATTTGAGGTTTTAAGTAATTTCTTGTATTTTGTGTGTCTATTTGCTGTATAAATGCAAAATACAGTGCTAAACTTCTACTTAATACCATTTCTCCTATCATGTAACTGTCATACTGCTGTCAATGTTAAGATTTATCAGGTTAAACCTGCACTTTTGCCTAATTTTAGACATCTGAGAAGGACATTATAAGTAAAGAAAAAGGTGAAGAAAAGGCAAAGGGTGCGTCAGATGTCGTTCTCTATAAAATTGATGTTCCTGCCAACCGCTATGATCTGCTTTGCCTGGAAGGGCTGGTCCGAGGACTGCAGGTCTTTAAGGAAAGGTAAGGCAGAGTTGGGAGATTGCTGTAATGTTTGTTATTTATTGAAATATGGGTCCGTTTCTGGTCAGTAAACAGAACTTCCTACCTGCTTGGATTTTGAGTATGATAACGTGTGTAGGTCAGTTTCATCAGATGTTCCTCTGGAGAGGATCTATTGCATTACTTAAAAAGACTGGACTAGAATGTCATATATGTTTCATATATGTTCTAAAAAGTTTTCAATTGCAGTTCCATTTGAGACTTATCCTCTGTAAAGAACTCCTGCAGAGAAACTTCCTTGCGATCCTTTGTAATAAGTACCAAAACAAATAATTTATTTCTCTTTTCTGCAACAATTTTATCTTGCTGAGTTCTTCCTTTCTAGTTCAGTAATTTGTTTACCATCCCATAAAAACCAAGTTTTGCACAGTTAGCTAATTACACGCCAAGAAACATTACCATGAAAATTTTCTACATAGAATTGCTGCTACATTTCTAAAGTTTGCTACATTTCAGCTACAGACTTAGTTCTGTTTTTGTTTTAGGATAAATCTCCCTAGGTTCGAAAAGATAATACCAGCTGAGGGTGAAGGTCAGAAGCTGATTATCACTGAACAGGTAAAAGTGTTTACTGCACCTCTGTAAATGTATTGAGAGTTGCTGAAAAAGCAAGATCCATATCAGTACATAGGAGCAGTGAGACTGGAAATCTTATTTGTAGAACAAGAGTTAAAGAAATTTAATTATCTGTACTGGTTGTGATCTGTTCTTAGGAATGAGGAGGGGGAGGAACAATAGACAAATTGTTATGGGTGAACCTAGTAGCAGCTGAAATCGAAGTTTCAGAAGCTCTTTTTTAATCTGCATGCTGCTGTTGTAAATTGCAGACTGCCCAGGTCCGGCCTCACGCCGTAGCTGCTGTCCTCCGGAACATCACTTTCACCAAGGACCGCTACGACAGTTTCATCGACCTCCAAGAGAAACTACACCAAAATATCTGCAGGTTAGTGCTCCAATTTAAAATAGTATATAGTGTCTGCATGTATGATTTATCACATGTTAAGACTGCACATCCCTCTTGCAGAGAGGCAGTTATGGTTATATCAAAGAAAGTTTATAGGAGCTCTCTTCATCCTTGTCATTTCCTTGCCTGTTCTTGTCTGCTGCCAATATTGTTCAACATAAATAGGTCTTACAGTTCATTGAACAGAAGTGTTTAGCAACATTCCAATTGGATTTGCCAACTGTTGTGTTGTTTTTCATAATAATATTTACTAAAATGTTATCATCAAATAATTTCCAGTCTTCTCAATATTATCCTTCTGCTTTTTCAATAAGCTCTCTGAATGCATAGAAGTTTAGACCATCATACTCCAAGAAACTCCAAGTATTACGAGTAAAAACATTGTTTTGCTTTCTTTATTTCTAGGAAAAGAGCATTAGTAGCAATAGGTACCCATGACTTGGACACCATTACTGGTCCCTTTACTTTTACAGCCAAAGCACCTTCTGAAATTAAATTTAAGCCCTTGAATCAATCCCAGGAGTACACAGCCTCACAAATTATGGATCTGTATAGGGTAAGTGTAATTTTTTCAGACTTGTTGCACTAAATGAGGAAGATAAATTTCCAAGGCTAAATATCTCTCACTTCCCTGTTATTAAAAGTTGTTCTTACAAATAAAACACAGTTATCTTCTGTAGCTTAACAGCCAGTGAACATTCCATATTTTGCTTATCATGAGCAATGCATGGTAATATTTTATTTTTATTGTCTGTGAAAGATATATTGCAGTATTTTGGGACTAAGAGTAACTCTTAGAATGGGTTTGGTAGAAAACTTCTGATGTATCAACATGAAGATTGCTTTTTGTGATGCTCTTAATAATACTGTAGAAGGCTTGTGTATTTACCTACATATAAATGTTTGGTGTACAACAGTAGGAAAAATTTGGGGTAGGTATTTCCAGATTTTTCAGTGTTACCTTCATTTGGCCAGTTTATTTGGGGAAGATGTTGGATTATTTACCCAACTGTGTATTAGGCAAGCATAGCTGTGTAAAAGGCTCAAGTTAAGTCTGGCACTACTCCTGGCTCAGCATCCTGATGAAACCAAACAAGTGCTAGGAAAACATCCTATCAAGTCTGATTTCACAATGTTTATGTGGGCCAGTTCCAGTGTCAGCCTTTGAAAATGATATTATTTATCACTGTCATTACAGTATACAGCTCTCCACATACTGGCCATAGAGACAATTCCTCCAGTATCTCTTACTAAAGAGTAAGAGAGCTCAGAAACATGAGAGGCTAAAAGGAAATGAGGTTTTTGACTCATGTCATTAGAACAAATGTAAAATTTGGGTATAAATGTGTCAGTATCCAGCAATTTATAACTAAAGTATTGTAGAGCTAATTTTTATCACTTTTAAGAAGAGTTCCTTTAGACTAAGGATATTTGGCAATATTTGTCTGTTGTGAACAAGGGTATCATTTGGACAGCATGACCTACACATGTTTGAGAGAATCCTTAAATATTCTTCAGCACTTCTGAAGAAAACTAAAAATCCAGTCCTCTCATTTCAAACCTTTCCTGCTGCTGGGAGCAAAAACCCCTTGCTAGTAAAGTACCTAACTGTAACCCAATTCTTCCCACCTACAAAATTCCCCTTAATCACTCACCAAAGGCTTGTGGCTCTGTGGAAGTTCACCTGTGAGCTGAAGTGAAATTCAGGCTGTGCTTTGTTTCTCCAGACTGACAGCCACCTTCGGCACTATTTGCACCTGATTGAAAACAAGCCACGTTATCCTGTCATTTATGACAGCAATGGGGTTGTTCTGTCCATGCCACCAATCATCAATGGTAAGATTGATTTGTGACTGCTTTGTACTGTTACTGCTCTTTTGTGTGTGAATTAGTGTCTGAGAGAAAAAACTGACTGATGTGTCATAAGGATTATTATGTTTTCTTAAAATTGTTTCACTTACAATTTCATAAAGTCTTCTTTCCTTCTTTCAGTTTAAAGGTAGTCAAATTTTTTGCTCCCTCCCTAGGGTGCTCATGTTCCTTTTTCTCATTTTCATTAGAAGGGTGCAAAAGTCCTACTGCAAACCTCTGCACTGAACTTCTCCTAGTCTTCCCCAACTCAATAAAGTTCCTAGTGGCAGGAACTTTTGTTAGGAAAGCATTTTGTTCAGCTAAAAGAAGCCTGCAAGAAATTATTTTGTATACTGGTAACTGTAACTGGTAACTGCAACTTTGTACTCCATTTTATAAGGTCACAGCAGGGAACTTACCAGCAATGGGAACTAGTTTTTATGGATCCTGTTACTGCACACTAAATCATTTCAGGAGACTTTAATTGCTTAAAAAAATAAATAGGTGTAGACTCTTTTGCACTGTTTCTAAACATGGGTTTCCTCTGAATGCAAAAGAAACCATGGGTGATTTTTGAGGACCAGGTTTACTGAAGCCATTAAATGGCATGTCAAGAATTACTCCTTAAAGAAAGACAATTCATTATATCTATATACTGAAATATAGGTCAGGAATCAGTAAATTTGCCTACACTGACCAATAAATCTGCAGAGGTAATCTCTTTGGATGTATGCTTCCTAATAGACCTTATCCAGCTGTCCTGGTTTAGCATCAACCCAGGACACCAGCTAACCCAAATCTTCTTAAAAGGCAGCTCAAACTCTCTGGCAGGGTCTGGTGACAGTAAATGTTCTGAACTGAAGATGGTGTCAACCACTGTGCCTGATCCTTCTTTGTTAAGCTTATTCCAACTTGGGGGTGTTCCATGTATGAGCACTGCATATTGTTTATATTTTATCAATTGAAAAGGTTAAGCTAAATTTAACACCTGCCACTGCTTTAGAGAGCAGTATCTAAGAGAGGCTTCCAGGTCAGAGGTGCTTTATAAACAGATAATGCAATGTAAACATTGGTGTTGGTTGTTTGGATTATCTACAAGCACTGAAGGCTTGTGTTTGCTTTGAAGTGAGCCCAGAGATGCTGAATACATTCCATCTGCAAAGAGAGACAGCACAGCTGTAAGGGAGTACAAGGTCCCTCAGTCCCAAGATCTCTGGTGCACCTAACTTCCAGTCTGGCTGTGACCTAATTTCTCTGATAGGAAACTAAAACAGAGAAGCTAAATCAGAGTCAAACAAAGGAAGCAGGAATTCTCATGTATATCCAAATGCTTTCTTTGGCTCTGGTGGGTGCAAGGAAAGGCAAGAAGGACAAAGAGGCTGGATTTGGCATGATCCCACACGCTTCTGGGACTGTGTGTGCCCATTCCTGCATGGTTCCCAGCTGTGGAATTCTCTCCAGGTGTGCACTGCCCATCTGTACCTAACAGGCAGAATGAGGTCTCTGTACAGCTGCTCCAGATTGCTTGTGGCTTACTAACAGACCCCACTTTTGTAGGGAACCAGCTATTGGGGGCCTTCACATCCAGTATGCAAGAGACACTTCAGGTGCTTCTTCCAGACAAGAAAATTTTTAAGTGCAACAAGGACATGCTTTGGTGCACACATCCTAACTCCCAGTATAGGACAAAGCAAATTCATGCCTGGAAGGGACCCATGATAGGACCTAAATCACTACTGTAGAGCAACCTATAGGGTATCAGGGGACCACAGAATGACTATTGATATTCATTAGTCTAAATCACTTTTTAAAAACCATTCCATTTGTTCATGCCCAAGGAAATTACATACTTCACACATGTGATGGGAATGTGAGAGTAAATCCAGGGAAGATGGGGTGCTGTGCCAGTACAGAGCCATTTGCTAACAGCAGATGGCCACTGTTCTCTCAGCTGGCTTTTCCAGCTGAGTGCCAGGATATCTGTAGATCCCTGTGTCTTGCAATGTAAAGCATAACCCAGTCAGTGTGCCTGATCTGCCATTTTCCTTTTATTTGATTCATAAATTCAAAAATAAAAAGAGCTGCTATTCTGCCTTTGAGGGCTGTGAATGTTGGTAGTAGACAGTGGTGTTTTTAAGCTGTGGAAGAAAATCAATCAGTATCAGTGCTATTGCAATAAAACTAATATTTCTTAACATGTTTTTGTTTTCACATGTTTTAGGAGATCACACAAAAATAAGCCTAAATACCAGAAATGTGTTTATTGAATGTACAGGCACAGATATTACAAAGGTAAATTAATCTTTCCTGCTTTTGATATGCTTTAATATGATTGTTTTCCCTTTGGATAATAGAACTCCAATACAAAGATCTGCAAGAAGGCATTTACTGTATGGAGCCAAGCTTCCAATACAAAAGTTGTAGGACTGTGGAATTCCCAGGAAACAGTTTCAGGCTTGCTCTATAGATAGTGTTGTGTTTTCACTGAATTTTGATTTTACTGTATCTTTACATTGACACTAAGTGTTCAGCTTTAAGAGAAAATGATTCAAGTAAATCAGAGACTGTTCTTTTTGAGCACTTTTTCTAAATCTGAAAGGCTTAGAAAAAAGTAAAATTTACTAAGACTTCCTGTTTTGGCAGAATACTCTTTGTAAAGATTCATTTTGTCTTCTACTGAAAATTTGGGCTGAGGAAAGAAAGAAGGATTTTTCTGCTTAGTTATCTTTATCAAGCAGTGATGCCGTGCAAATAATTGCTAAATTCAAGTCTTTCCATATGCAAATTCTGTAACTCAGAGCTCTGCAGCATGAAAGCTGAGGAGTTATAATTGCCTGTTCTTGAATATGGGTTTTGCTAAAGTGTGTAACTTGATGCTTAAGAGCAAAACTGCTTTTACCTTACCCTACTACAAAATGGTATGTTAACAACACAAATAAATTTGCATGTTGGAGAGTGGCTTCTAAGCAAACTAATAAATAACTGTTTCTTGCTACTGCTTGTCTTGATAGTAAAAATAAACATAGTGTTGTTCTGTTTACATGAAGGAAATTACATTGTCAGGCATCAAAAAAAAACAAACCTTTGTGGATTGAGAAGTTCATCTGAATCTCATTATTATGTTCCATTATACTAATCTCTTAAAATATTAACTGTAAAACAAAAAAAAAATTTGCAAACAAGGTCATTTGATAATGTATTGCTAAACAATGCAGTCCTTCAGCCTCTCCATTCTCACTTGAATGTCAGTAAAATGACTAATTAGACAGAAGGTTAGGAAGACCCAGCTCCCTGTGTTTCAGAACAGAGGTTAGAAAGGCTTCAGAACCTTGAAAACCAAAGATTTTCAAACTTTTGCACAAACATCTGCATCAGAAGGAAAATGTTTTTTAAAATTGAGTCTAGTATTCTAGACTGCTAGAAATTAGAATAGAATGAAGAGAGTGTAAGATGAGATATTTTCCCTGTGTTTTGATATTTTATATACTTCAACACAAGTAGATGACAAATTTCAATGTGATTATTATTGTGTTTCTTTTGTAGGCAAAAATTGTTCTTGATATTATAGTCACAATGTTCAGTGAATATTGTGAGAAGCCATTCACGTGAGTATAACTCTGCAGGTGGAGAGGTGTTACATTTGGGCCATGTGTTAAAAACAATTGTACTTATATTTTCCTGTGTCTCTCAGTGTGGAAGCAGTAGAAGTGGTTTACCCCAATGGGAAGACCCACCTCTACCCGGTAAGCACAGCATTAGGAGATCTCTTGGGGAGAGGGCTTTATTTACACCAAATCTGGTAATGTGACTTTGTTTTCTTCTCCTGCAGTGGCAGCATGTGCTGCTTCTGAGAGTAAAAACCCAGCTTGGCACTTTCTCTACATTAGTGAGTCAGAACCTCCTCCAAAAGCAGGAAAAATAACTCCAGCTTCTCCTTGTCTAGGAAAGTCATTCTGAAGCTCCACTGAATTATGATGAGGTTAAAAATACACTATTATGGTTTAGAGTGCCTGTGATAGGAACTTTTCCAGGAACAAGTAGACATTTCAATCAAAGGTCATCATCTGTGTCTAAAGCTTTTAAAACCTACATGTTCCAAATCAGGGAAAATGAAGGCAGGAATAGGTCCTTCAGCCTATGGACAACTGAAATCAGCCTCAGCATATTGTACTTATCAGATCTGCAAGCTTTAATGCCCTTCAGTTAAAATAACCTTGTAACACTGCATTTTTCAGTCTTTCACTTTACAGACACCAACTATGTAAAGGTCTAAAAGGCAGAATGTTGACTTCAAGTTCAGTTCAGAGCCCCAGACAGACCTCTTTGCAGTAATGGAGTCTTACATTTTTATTCTCTTAATAAGTATAAAGAAAGCAATTCCTCCTGTTTCCTGAAAGTAACTGAAGACAGATCTGGTTGAGTTCATAAAAACAGATATACCAAGGGAGTACAGACTGTTTAGAGGGAAAGAAACTTGCTTTTGCTGAGAGGTTTTTTGGGTCATTTTTGCTTTTTCTTTTCACAATGTCAGTTTTAATCACCAGAGGAAAGGTGTAGAATCCTCAAAAGATATCCAACAAAATAGAAATCTCTGCAGTAACCAAAGTAGCTTCCATAGATAAAGTAGAGAAAAAAATCCCCAAGTTTCAGATGATACGGTTTTTAAAGATTTGTATAATCAATAAATACATACAAAACTTTCTTAAATATGTTGCACACTTGCTAAGTAAAATACTGGTAGGTATTTGTGTACCAATAAAGAAATAGAAAGTTTTCCTTCCTTTTCCTCCTAAAAGTCATTTGATCTGAACAGGACCATGGGATCTCATGCATGACCATTCTGTGCTTTAGGGCTTTGACTTAGGATGAACTCCTCTCCAGAAACTTTCAAGGACAGTTACTGGCATATATCAGAAATTATTGGAAGTTTCAATAACAGGGATTTCATGCTGCATTCACCCTTCCAACTTGACCAAGAACAGTTTTTGCATCACATACTAAAGTATATTTTTGACAATCCTGCTAACTTCAGAATGCTAAATATAGCCTAATATTCCACATTTGTCATCTGTGGGTGTCATTTTAGTATGGCAATTAGCTAGATTATTGAGATTGAATCCTCTTAGATAGAAATGGCAGGCACTGTGTATGCTTAAAACCTTTGTCTTTCTTCTTAGGAGCTGGCTTATCGAACAGAGAAGGTGAAACCTGAGTACATTAACAAGAAAGTAGGAATCAGGTGTGTTACTGCAAATGAAAAAGTTTTTATTAACCATGACAAAGATAATAGGAGACATTGATTATTGCATCATTTTAAAAATGTTTAGACTATGTGATTTTTTTAAGTTACAAAAAGTCTGGAGTTATCTTGGGTAATTGGATTGACTGTAACAGAATCTCCTGCTTTCAGGAAAGGTGAATGATTCTTTATGGCTTCACACAACTGTTAATTAAGTAAAGGAAAATGACCATCTCATGAGTGAGAATTTGAGCTGCTTCTGTTTGAATACTAAGTCTGTGTACAGTCCATAAAGCACTTGCAGATTCTTCAGGATATGAGGCAATTGCAGAAAAAACATTGATTACTTTACAAAGCCAGTCAATACAGTGCAAAATCCATAAATGACCACTCTTGTTTTGTTTCAGTGAAACTCCATCAAGCCTGGCAAAGCTGCTGACTAGGATGTGTTTGAAGTCACACGTCACAGAGAATGGGAACCATATAGAGGTTGAAATCCCTCCTACCAGAGCAGACATTATCCATGCCTGTGATATTGTAGAAGATGCAGCAATAGCTTATGGTTATAACAACATTCAGATGGTGATTCCGAAAACGTACACCATAGCTAATCAAGTAAGATTGCCCCCTCAAATGAATGCTCTGTTGTCAGTAAATGACTGCTGCATGCCAGAAGGGCTTTGGGGAAAACAGAACCTAGGAATTAAATATTTTGACATGCTTTGCCTTGAGAAGTATTTACCACGGATGGGATACAAAACAGATGCCCCACTGATTTGAATAAGTCTAAGACCAGTGGTTGCTGGTACTTGAAAAAAGACAGGGTTTAAGTAGGGAGCCCATATTAAATCTCTAATTGGGAGATTAATTTCCTCAGGCAAGCCTAAAGGCAGCTGGCTAATGCTTTCAAAAATTTTAAGCACACAAGCATAGTCCCTCCCTAGTGAATTCACCATCGTGTAACAGGCAGAATCACCTCGGGAAAGAATAGCAAAATGCTTTTAGATGGAAGCTTGAAATCTGTTTTGTTTCATTTTAGCTGCCCCTCAATAAGCTTGCAGAACTTCTGAGACTGGACTTGGCAGCTGCTGGATTCACTGAAGCACTCACTTTTGCCCTGGTATATTACAATGATTTCATATTTTTCTTAATTGCATGTTTGAACTGCGATACAATCAAAACTGCAGAGGGTAGTCTGAGGATGTGTTGTTGTATAAATGTACCAGTATTATCCAGTACTGTTTTGGCAGCTGAATGTTTACTAGGGTTTGGAATCACACTGTAGTATTTGGTGAGTTTGTAGGTCAGAGAAATTAAATGAGTCACTGTTAATGTGGTATGTAGTTCTAAGTATAGAGGGGGAAATAGCTGCTGAGCGACTGGTTTTAGTTTAACTTGATGGATGAAATTGTAAGACAGCAAATCTCTCTCTAGGCTTTGGTCACCAGATGTGAAACTCATCATAATTTAATAATCTGTAAAACCAACATGAAAATTTAGTACTTTCTGGTGGGTATTCCTACAGTGTATTGAGATTTACCTGTTTCTGTATTTTTCTTTAGTATTGTCACTTGCCCACAATTCCTTGCATTAGATAATTCAGTCTGCAAAGAGTTTACTTTAAGAACACCCATATAAAAGTTAAAATGCACAGACACTAAGGGGACATCCTTTGCAAATTTCACCACAGCTAGGGTTTTGAATATAAATAAATAGATATATAGTATATAGATAACAAATAGAGATAAAAAATAGAGAATTGTTAACACTGGTTTTAGGTATTATTTGTTACAGCCATGCCAGTAGTCTCTGACCAAGAATTAGGACTATGCAGTAGCAAGTGCCATTCTGGTACTAACCAATGCCATAATTTGTATTATGGAAATTATACAGAAGGATTGTTGTGCTAAAATAGAATGTACAGTGGTAACAACATCTTTGTCACAGCCACTTAAAATCTCTGTGGAATTTCTCAACTTCTTCCTGAACCTAAAACTTTCTAGGTGGACAGAGATATAAATCCTTGAAAGTACACAGCCTCTTAAGAGAAAGAATTGTCTGCTCGCAGATTATTTTTTACTAATTTACTCAAATATTTTAAGATGCAACATTTCAGGCTCCTAAAACACTTCTGGTAGTTGAAAAGTTCAGGTATTGCAAGCAGATTTGGTAATTTGAATGGACTGAATAAAATTTTAACACCTTCAGATTTCACAGAGCTTCAAAAGCAAAATTTGGTCTCATCCTGAAAAATATATTCAGTATTTAGTTATTAACTAATTTCTGTATTGCCTAATAGTGCTAATATCTGACAGAGGTATCAGACCTGTGGTTACTACCATGTTAAGGAAACAGTACAGATAGTCAAGGTTTTAAAGTTTTCTTTGTTCATTAATGTTATTATGCAAGATTAATATTTCCTAATTCATTATTCATTTTTGAATACTGCACTTTTGCTTGGTTCTTTGAACACATAGTTCATTTTTTTGTGCCCTCAATCTGTTTCTTGGTTAGATCCTCAAATTACACTTGTACACAATAACATTGCCTTCTGTGAGGAGCTCCAGTTTGGCCAGAATACATTTAGTTAAATCACAGTAACATGCTGTAGTTTAGATACACATCTGAAAACTGTTTAACACAGTTCTCTCCTCCTAAGTTCAACATTCCTTGTGTTATTTGGGATTTTTTTTTTATGATTTTTCCTATAATTCGCTTTTTTAAATGGTGTCATCTGCTCATTTTTCTCAGACGGTTTGTCTATCAACACATTTTGTGAGTGCTGCCAGTGCAAAGGGAACACTTCTGGGAGACTGCAGTATACAAGCAAATCCTCAATTACATGCCTAGTCTGCTACTGGTTTCTTTATTACTCTAATAAAGCTATAAATTCTGGAAATGTGAAGTGTGGATCTTAGAAGTAGCATCTATTGCAGTATGTGCACAGACATTGGCTGGGCCTGATAAAACGAGTGCATGTTGTTTTACTGACCAGCTTAAAAATACATTTTTAGAATACAGGCTTTAAAAACACTTCAACCCCCAAAACTGAACAGACTACAAGAATCTTACACAGCTCTGAAAATTGAAGGCTTGGCCATATGAGCTGTTTTTCACAGACAGTACTGTACTTGATGTGTCCCTCAAGGGATTGTTTTACTTTGTGTGAAAGAGCAGATACCAGTGCCTCTACAAGTGCCATTTTCAGCATAAAATACTTCACCCACTGCAAGTCAGGGTGCAGAATCTGAGCCTGTTTTTAAAATAAATGACAGCAATCTGTTACAAAAGCCTAAATAAACGCTCTTTTTTTTTTAAACCCAGCTTTATTTTATTTAGTAGTTAACATTTTTAAATAAACCAGTTTGCCTACTTAGTCTTATGACTAGGGCTTAATTTGTATTGAGTGTTGCATGTGAATATTATGGGGCAGTGCTACAATTCCATTGCTCATTCTTGATACCAAATTTCATTACTGCCTTATTGTCTATTTTAACTACTTGACCTTGATAGGTTTTTGTCTCATTTTCAGTGTTCTCAAGAAGATATTGCAGATAAACTTGGCATGGACATCTCTGCAACAAACGCCGTGCGCATAGCAAACCCCAAAACGGCAGAATTCCAGGTGAGATCGTTTACGTTTTGAAAGCAATATTGTTATGGATTCTCTATTTAAAAAGGAGAGAAAAGAACCTTCAGGAAATAAAGTTTATAAACTGTAAGCTGCATTTCCTGCATTAAAGGGAGTGTATATATTTATGTGCTGAATGTGTCATCTTTTACTCCGCTGAGAAATCTCTCTTCCGGTGTGAAATACTGTCAGCTTTTCAAGAAAGCAAAGTACCAAGCTCTGTGTGGCAGAATGTGGCAAAACTGAGCAGTCTCCCTGCAGAAAATCCCAGATGGCTGATCAGCTCTCTCATCTAGAAAACCTATTCAACATAGAAGGAACTATTAGACTTGGCAATCTCTAAACTTCCTTAGCTTTGAGTAGGAAACATTTGGGTTTATTTTTTTTTAAATATTGATCATTATTACTCTTGGTTTGTTTTTTTTTTCATTCTGTGATGCTCTTGAAGTATTTTAATACTCCTTTCTAGCTCATTTGATCTTAGCTAGAGCAGAAAAAGAGAGCTCAAGTATAGTGTTCTCAACAATTCTAAAACTACCAAAAAGTGTACCCATAGGTTTTATATTTCTTTTCAAGAGTGTTGCTGTTTTTTTGAAGATGCTTTCTTTAGTTTACAAGGAATGTTAATTTAGAGGCCCCTTTTTTTTCTTTCTAGCCTAAGAAATACATAGGTAAACTCACTTTAGAAAGGTTTTGAAAAGTTTCAGGAGTCTGTGAGGTATTAATATTTTGTGATTCGTGGGGTTTTTTCCCTTAAGACCTTCAGTACATCTGATTTCTCTGAGTGTTGGAAATACCTACCTAGATCTTTTCTCTAATATTGATGAGAGTCTTCTGTTGCTCTGAGATTCAAGAACAGAATTTTTGCACACCTTTTATTTGGTACCACAAATTAGCAGTCATGTTCACTGTTGGAACCTGTTTAGACCACCTGTTCATTTCTATCACTTAGCATGGTGATTACAGTAAGCAATATAGAAAGTATTCCCAAATAAAATGTGAACAAATAGAGAAAAACATGGCAGCCCCTCTAACCAGATACAATTTCAGACTCCTGCTCTTGCAAGACTTTGCAGTAGCAGTGCTGCTAAGCAGGGTTATTGTTGGATGGATAATTCCTTGTGGCAAAAATGGCTTCAATCTTTTAAAATCTGTAAGCCTCTCTGAAAACTGGGAAGGCATTTTCTTTGTGATGCACTGTAAACTTTCAGCTTTAGATGGCAGCTGTGATGAGATTCTCAGGATGGCTCTCTATCCCCTGTCCTCTACCAGCAAGGGAAGGGCAGGATGATGGCAGGGTCCATCCTACACTGAGTGCAGCTGGAGCTCCTCATGGGTTCAGAAAAGCAGGATAAATAGAAATGCTGCATGACCAAGCAGAAGAATTAACTGTGGCTGAGCACATGGTGACAGTCACTGCCACCCCTCTTACATTGGCTTTCCTGAATCAGACTCTTCTAGTTTGACAAATAAAAAAGGTGCAGTTCAAAGGAAGTATTTATATGGAGAAGACAGGAAATGTGACTGTTCTTACAGATACATTCACAGCTATGAGTGTCTCTTGCTTGGTTCTTTGAACACATTTTCTATAGATTTCAGATGTCCATGACTGAATATTCCATAGCTTTTTCCTATAGCATGAAGATAACATTTTAGATAACACTTGATATTTCCAAAACTGCACTTAGAATTCGCCTTTTGTATAAGTGAGAGTAAATTTATGGGAATTTTTTTCACTTTCTATATTATTTTTCTGCCCTGCACTGCAACTCAGCCACCTGTGAAATGGTACCAGTTCTTAAGCTCACATACAGACTCTTTGAGGAAATGTATATAGAACATCGAGAGAATGTACATTTCCAAGTTTAATAATTCTAAATCAAAGTTGCTTAAACATAAGAGATAAGTGCGGTATTTTCACTTGACTACTTTTAAATTCTTGTTACAAATGGCCAAAACAAAAAAAAAAAAATAGAAGAAAATGAAGTATTTTGGGAGGTACTTGACTTGCAGCATCTCTGTTTGTCCTGCAGGTGGCACGTACAACCCTCCTTCCTGGGCTGCTGAAAACTATTGCTGCCAACAGAAAGATGCCCTTGCCTCTCAAACTCTTTGAGATTTCTGACATTGTAGTAAAAGATCCTAATACAGGTAAGAAGAGATGGTTCCTCAGAATCTTTGATAATGGCATACCAAATGGTAATAGTATATAAATCTGTATTTCCTTTAAAACAGGCATTTCCATAATAATAATAATCATTCCATTCTACAATAGGGTTTTGTATTACTGTGCACAGCATGAGATTTAAGAGCTTGGTTTACAGGCTGGACTTCAGAGTGGCTGGAAACATTCATTTAGATGCTCTCTTAAAAGTGCAAGGAGATACCCTGCAACTATTTTTAGGCCTCTAAATATTCCTTAAAATCTGTCATAGATACCAAAAAACTACAAGTATAAACACAAGACAATTTGGCACCAAATCTGTTCTAAATTGCTTGTGTTGATGTGTCTGTTTTTCTTGCTCTTAATCTAGTGCATGTCTGTATTCTCACCAGGAATGTAATTGATATTCCTATCAGGGATGTACCTCATGAGAGAAGCTACCTGCTGGTAGTGTTTGCAAGTGGCACAAACCCTGGAAAGCAGAAATACCAAAGGCATGCTGCTGCTGCAGTTCTGGAGCCTCTTTAGACCACTGCAGTCTCAGGGCAGTGCCAGCTGCAAAGAGAACATCTCGAGCCAGGGAAGAGCAGGTTTTATTTCCAGGCAGGTTCTATCCCAGAGAGCAGTTATTCAGAGGAAGATTTTGGGGTCAGTGTGTCTCAGCATGAATCCCTTTTCCATCATCTTTAAACAGTTTTGCTTGTATTTGTTCTCCCAAATTATTTTCTGGGAAGCTGATAACTGATATGAAGAATAAGATTGGTAGCAGAGATACAGGGTAGAAAATGGAGCAAGTCTGTGTAACAAACTGTATCCATAAATAAAAAGCTCCACAGGATAAAATTTCCTCTCTCATTAATAAAAATATTATCCTTTTCTTTCTACTTCATCCAGCTATGCTAAGAGAGTGTGGCTGCCTTGGAATTGTTCTGTAGCCTTAATTTTTATATGTGAAACAGGCAAAGCAGGTTGTTTACTTTACAAAAGCTTCAGTGAAATCCTTCCTGTGTTTTGAGGCATCTTTGCTCTGATTTCACTGTATATGATTAAAATTCCAAATTACCTTTATCTGGAAAAATATATCACAGTAAAATGAACTGTAAAAACGGATTTTTAAATGTTAAAAATTTGCCTATATTATATTGTATCATGTCTTTATGGTATATTTAGAGAAGAAGAGTGCCCTTTTCTCTATATATACCCCATTGAACTCAATAAAAGCTACAATTTTTGGGAGGAGTTGAATGGAGTTTTGCCTCAGTAAAAAGTCTGACATTACTTTAAATTCAGTGGTAGCAATGGTTCTGTTGTTTCATTATCTGGTTTCAGATTTTAGTGGTTGTGTTTAAAGTATCTGGGATCTGCAAAACAAAGGTTTATATAAGGCCTAAACAAAATGGCAAGTAAATTGCTTTAGTGATGAATTTAATTGTTAGATTACTTTTTTTCCTTTTTGAAGGAAAAGAGAGCCTTGCCAAGCAAAACAAGATGTTTTAGCAAACCATGTAGGCTCTTTTTTATTAAATACAGACAGTTTGGTGATGCAGTTCATTCCTTGTTGGGCATGCAGTTAGCTGGAATGCAAAAAACGTGGGACAGATGCAGAATGGCATCAGCCTTCCCCAGAACCAAGAGTGGGGCTGTTTGTCTTGGACTAAGGAGCACATTTGCTCTGGCGTTACAAAATTTGTGAGTCAAATTGTTACTTTTATTTCCTGTTTGTCAAGTGCAGCTCTTGAAAGCTTTCATTTATGTGGATGGCTGCTTAACAGTATTCTAAAGAATGATTTTGTGATGTACTTAATTTTGATGGGAATCATTGCAACAAAGACTTCTGGAGGCAGCAGCTTTGTGCTGTCTGCTCTGGGGCAGCCCCCTCATGGACTTAGCCCTTACAGACTGTGAACAGTATCTGAAATGGGTTTTAATGTTGTGTGTAGAATCACTGGCTTCCCCAAATTGACTTCCAAAATTAGGCTTGCCTAACAAACAGTTTGGAGGGGAGGGGGGTGGAGAAAGGCAGCTGCAAACATTGAAAAATACGGCGTTGTCCTCTCACATATGGAATGAGATTTCCTGCACAAGGCTTATGTCATCAGACTGACTTAATTTAATTTTATTATTTCATGATTTTGGCATGCAGAATTTTATAAAATTAATAATTTTAAAAGTATGGGTCAAAAGAGTACTGACATTAACTGTATTTGAAATGGCATCTTGCAGTCATCCATGTGTGAATGAACCTAGCTCTTTTAAGCAGGCTGGGTTTTAATAAAGTACCTTCTTACATAGAACTTGTGCTTACCAAGGTGAACTGAATATATTTCTCTTCAGAGTTATCTGACAAAGTTTTGATGTATTAAATTAGCAAAATGTGTGGCAGATTTAATAGAACTAAATGGAACCAAATCTGAGCAAAAATGGGGTTTTTGCAGAAGGAAATGTGCTGATTTTGAATATATTGCAAAACATTGGACAATTTGTAGCACTAGGTAATCACTTCTGTTAGTTTAGGGTATAAATCAGCACCTTTACCACTAGGCCTAAGGGAGAATACCCTTTCTCTCACCACGACAGAAGAAATTAGTCCATTAGAAAATCACCTCTGACCAGTGATCTTGCAGAATCTGGCAAGCTTATGGTAGCACACATTTAGCACAATATACATCATCTGTGAATACAGCTGCTGCCACCTTTTGAAGCATATTTCCAACTGTCTGGAAGTGTTGGTTATCTGCAGAAAATAGTTTGGGAGGCTCAAATACAAGTTTGCATGAGCAGGTGTCCCTTTTCAGATCACCAGGTCATTTTTTCGAAGCAGCTCCAATTTGGAAGGGAACATTGTACAACATTGCTTTATCTTCTTCTGCTCTCTTTTGGCTCACATATTCCTGAGCAGCTGCCCATCCTTTGGATTGTTTTTCAGCAGTATCCCCAGGAAGTGCTTTGAAGTCTCAGAAATATATACACACATATATATATTTATGTATAATTTGGGTTGACATACTTGGCAAGCTCACTTGAAAAACAGAAATGTTTCATGGCATGACATGAGAGATCTTAAGTGACTTATAAAGAACTGAAGCATTTCTAACATCTGCCAGCTTTTGCCTACAATTCCCAATATCTTTTTTCCTTGCTATTGCTTGCAGTGAATGAACTTCCTCTGTTGTTATAGAACTCTGTAAAGGAGTAAGTTTTATAACACTTGGGGAAAAAAAAAAAAAAAATAAACTTTACCAAAGATTACTAGAATTGAAAACATGAGGTATAAGAAATATTGTGTATGTTTATTTCTGATACTTTAGTTAAGAACTCTGGTCTGAAGGCACCATTGACTATCTTAATCATAATGAAATTGAAATTTAGATGGTTGTCACAAAGTCTGCTACCATAATGACTCATTAAAAAACAAGAAAACCATTCTACTGAACCTCTAGCCCAAAGAACATGCTGTCTTAGGGAAGGGAAAACCATTTTTTTCTATTCTATTGCTCAGTATAACATGAAAATAAATTGTTGACCATCTATGACTGCAGTACTTGTTGGTATCATAGTAGAGCTGGGAAACAGACACATGTGACACATAGAGCAGCCAGAGTGCTCAGACCCAAAAGTAGATGCTGCATTTATTGATATTTTCCCTGTAGCCTTTACTTTCCTGTGTTGCCGTTTTAACTTCTGGATTGGATTCTCCAGCTTTATTTAACACTGCATATTATTATAATGACAGGAAAAAAATGTTGAGTGACAAACTTCAGACTTACTGCCTCAGTAAATTCAGCTTTCAGTGACTGATGAGAGACCTTGCTGCTGTGGTACCAAGTAGCTGCCCTGGAAGTTTTGAATGACTTCTGTCTCAAAAAGGCTGAGCTTTCATCTTGTGTGTAGGCTCTGCTCCTGTGTTTTACTGTCTGTTTTAACCTGTGGGTTTGTGGTCACTTGATAAATGCTTTCGTGTTTAGCTCCTGGCAGATTTTTTTGTCACTAAATGTTTAGTTGGAGCATATAAACAAGATGTAAATTTCATTTAATCTCTAATTTCTCACGTGGTAGATATTAATGCCCTGACTAACTGCAGCTAAACATGCTTCTCAGGGCAGAAGCAGGAGAGCTGCTGAGGTAGAAGTGGATAATGCTGCCAGAGGGCTCCCCTGCTCTATGGCCAGGAGTAGCTCAGGGACTTCCCAGCATAAATGTGATTCCTTGTAGTGAGGAGCAGTGGATTTATCAGCTATGGACTCCATCTGCCTCCTTAGAGCTATGTAAACTCCTGGCATCCACAAAATCCTGTGGTGAAAAAGTTCTACTGCTTAATCTAAACCCATTCCTTTTCTTGTTTCTTTGAGCTTGGTTCCTGTTGACTTGATCAAAATGCTGGAACCCACGATGAGTAAAGCCTCACAAGCCACCCTGGTCCTAGACAGTGTGCATTGCAGAGGGGTAGCCTCAAGGTACAAGTGTGACAACATGCTACTACATACCCATTCTGAAAACTTAGAAAAAGGGAAACACATTTTGCTGAAATCAATGATGTCAGAAGGCATAAGGCAGGGGTTTGACTTAAGGAATTGTCCAAACTAAGAGATATTTATGTCACTGTCTCACTTTTGTGCAGTGTAGATTAGTTTACATAATCACTTGGCTGCAGGGATGTCCAAGATGATCCCAGAAAACATTAGTTGTGATTTGGGAAACTGTGAATTAAGATCTTTTCACATATTATCACAATAACATTATTACACTCATTTCAGGTTGTGGGCTGGTTGTTTTGTGCTGGTAGTTGTTCTGCAGCCAAGTTCTAGAAATATTTAGCTTTCCCACCAGCATCACAATCTTCTCCATGCCTACTGGGTATTTACATTTTGGCTTGTCTATTTTAAGTTTCTTTAGCACTTAGCTTTACACTTGGTACCTGTCATTGCACACAAGATACTTGTATGTAACAACCCTCTTTCCTGCCCAAGGCATACAGTACTTTAAACCTTTCTTTACATTTCTGACTGTGAGAGTCCAGTGGGTTAAAGAAATTCTGTTATTTCCTCAGGCTACCTGACAAGTCTGTCAGAGAAGCCATTTCTATTTCTCCTTTCAGCCACAAGTGCCTCATGGGGCCCAGAAGAAAAGTCATGCAAATGGTAAGGTTAGTTAGAAGTGTGATAAAGTTTCCCAGGTAACATAATTGCTTCCTTCTTCTGCAGATGTAGGGGCAAGAAACTACAGACATTTATGTGCAATTTATTACAACAAAAGCCCAGGCTTTGAGATCATCCATGGTTTGCTGGACAGGATCATGCAGGTCCTGGAAGTACCACCAAATGAAGAGAATGGCTACACCATCAAGGCAGCTGAAGGTAAGGAAGAAAGAACTACAGTATCTGGAACTTAAATGTTCCCCTACAATCTGAGGAGAATTTTTGGTTGTTCTCAGCAATAGAGACTAAGGATTAATAGCATTATATGTGCTGTCATACTGCAGCATGATGGAATGGTAGTGAAAAGGCATTGTCTGCATTCACTGATTGTAAAATGGGATTGCTACCTTTCTGTGAGCTGTCCTGAGTAGCTTACTGTAGTTTGTGAGTTCACAGCTTTTTAAGGGAACTTATAATATAGCACATGCCCTGAGCTTCATGGACTGTTTTTGATGATTTATTCTGCTGATGGCAAGGGTACACAGGAATTCACTGAACTGATGAATATGCCAGATACCCACTGTATTGTCCTTGGCTAACAGAACTTGGAAAAGGCAACTTCTTACACCTTATCTTTTGGTTTCTAGCTTTATCTGTAGCTTTTTATAGTTACCTCTTATTTATACATTCTTGTGAGGGTATATGCCTAATATATCTTTCATTCAAGGAGCTGTTGTCTTTGAGACTGACCCTGCTGCTTAGATAGTTGTATAACAGCCTTCTTCCTTCTCCATACAGGGTGAGCTGCACATGAATTAAAAATAACATCCTTAAGTGCAGAATCTCCCGTGGATGTATGTGCTTGTGCTTGTAAGAGAGAAAGCAAGCAGGCTGACCTGATTCCTTCATTGCAAGATTACAGGTTGATGGAAGAGAGCAGCACCAGCAGCTCATCTATTCTGCTCTCTAAAATAACAGTGTAGAAAATACAGAATAGCAAAGCACAGCAGCAGGGATGGCAGCTGTGGTGCTGCTCACATGTCATGGTTGTTCAGGGGTAGGAGACACTGACTCAGCTTGAAGAAGTTCCTCCATTCTGCACTTTGGAATAGTGGCACTCACACAGGGTCCCTGGCAGCCTGACCTAACTCTCCTGTTCCTGGAGCTTCAATGAACATTTGTTAGGTGTCTCCCTGTGCTGCCAAGATGCCAAACAGAGCACATGAGCTAAGTAGCCTGCTGGCACTTCAATGCACACTTGCGTCAGACATATTGATGCTTTTTCTTCCCTGCTTGTTTTGAGAAAGTACTATTTTGCTCAATATTATTTAGGCAGACTCTCAATGGGTTTGTTAGAATAATAGGATTCCCAGGTTGACCAGAAGAATGTTTAATATAATTATACTCTGGTTCTAATTCTGTCAAGAACAGAAGATGTAATAGCAAAGCCTCTGGTTTGGGAGGGAAGGTAGTAGTGGGGAGTCAGGAAGAGCCTCTGGGAGGTGGGAACTCAGCTGCCATTGAAGTCACACTGAAATGTTCTATTCTTGTTCAAAACTCTACTGTAGCTGGTTTTTGAATAGATATATCAAGAGTTTATTGCAGTAGTGAAAAATATTTGCAAGTGTTTTACATTCTGTGTTATAACATGACAGCTGATTTCAAGGAACTATAAAAAGATCTCAAAAATAATCCTAACGCAGGGAAGAAGTTATTTCTAGATATTAGTGCTGCTCAGTATTCCTGATGGTGTGAGATTTACAATGCTCACTCAAAATCCCTGCATTCCCATGACATCACTCCACACACATTTAGTGCAGAGGGTGGATTATGCCTTGTCATGTGCAATATATTACAAGCAGTTTGTGGCTTTTTGTTACAGAAAAAAAGATTTTTAAAAAAATCTACATTCTCTTTCACCAGTGATTCAGAAACTCTCCTGGGATGGCACATGGATTCCTTGCAGTTGTCTTGACATTGGAGTTTAACCTTGCTATCAATGCAGATGGCTGATATCTGGTGCCATAGCAAATGCAGTGTCACTGCATCAACTTAGCTTAAGACCTTCACTGCAGACATGGCTGGAAGTCAGAGTGACTTGAAGGATTTTGTTTTGGTTTTTTAGTGGTAGGTTTGGTTATTTATTTGTTATTTTTGGGTTTTTTTAAAGTTGCTTCACGATTTGTCAATTAAGCATGTGAGAGAGATACCAGCAGATGATGGAGAAAGGTGACTGCTCAGTGAAACAAAGATACCCTGTAACATCTTCAAGAGACCTCAGGATACTGAAATAATTCATAAGAACAGTGCCAGTTACTTCAGAGGTTTGAAATCAGGACATTACACATGGCACAGATTTTTAGAGGCATCTGCACAAAGCTGTTTTATTGCCTGTGCCAAATTACACATTTGTACAGCAAGAAACAGGTTTATCCTAAGGCTCTGATTTAGAGAGATTTAGAGCTATTGTCTCTGTCCATAATCTTAAATAAAGCTTGAGAGCAACACAGTGTAAAGGTAGGGTTTAGGCCAGTTGTTTTTACTCCTTGTGTAACTGATTAGAATAGTTCCACTGATTATTGAATAACAATACAGGGAATAAAATCCAAAATGAACAGCTGAGAATAGACAGAGATATGTTGGGCCCATATCTGACACATTTCCAAATTCCCTCAGGAGATTGCAATGCCTGTGCTGTGGTCCTGCTTGCCCATATGTGCAGATGAGGGTTATTTGAGCTCCTTCTGTTCTGCCAACACCTCAGTGCCCTGTGATTTGACCTTAAGGTCAGAGTGATTTTGCCTCTCTAGCAACACCTGGGAAAAAAAGTACAGATGCTAGAAAATATGGGTGAAATTGTGATGTTCCCCTGGCCTTTGCACTGTGCTTTGGTGTAATCTGAGCTAGGTAATAAATGGGGAAGAGCTGTTTAGAGCAGCCTTAAGGAAGAGAGGCTTTTGAGTGACTGAATTTGAGGGTTTCAACATACATTTGACACTCAATGCTTTCTACTTTCTTAAAAGTTACTAATGGAACCCTGTTATTTTCTTACTACCACTAAACATACGAAATTAAAGTTTTAAAGACAGAAGGCTGAAATGCTCCCCATTGCTTTAAAATGCACAGAATTAACTTTTTGGCAGTGAATCCTACTAGCCTAGAAAAGCATTCTGGTTTTTCTCTTTGTTTTATGGCACAGGCATCCATAATCAAATATAGATGAAAGGGATATGATCAATCTCAAACTTGTATGTGCTCCATAATTTTTAAAAAAAAAGCATAATTTTTTTGAGATTTAACCATTTTATACCATTAATAAAATGTAAATATTAGTATGGATGTGTATAATTAGAAGGTAAATAATTTTTAAAATATAAAAATACAGGTGGAAAGAGACAGCAAATTTACTTATGTTTTCAGCTAATTTCATAAAGTTATTTTAGTTCACTTTCGTTAGTTTCAGTTCCCTTGAACTGAAAACTAGAAGCATTATTATATTGGAAGTTATTCTTAATTTCAAGTATTTTAGTGATCTTGTGCTTTTGCATGACCATCTTAGATAACAATTTTCTTCCAGAAATCAGGACAAGAGTCACAGGAGGTGATGTTAATCATGGGATTTGGGTCCATAGTAAAGCCTTACTTAGGCTGAAAAGAATAAAGAAGGGCTTAGGAAATCCTGACAGTGGATTATATATCACAGTCTTCAAAGGAGTGGTGTGAAGTGGAAGGTGTAATTATCTTCCCTCCTAATGTAACACTTAAGAGTCACTTATTTAAGAAACCACTGGTTTTGCAGTTACCTTTCAGGAGCCTCCACACTTTGCACATGGAATTTAACTGAGCACAAACTGTTTGAAAAGGGAAGATAATATCCTATTTTATCAGACTGAAACAACTTGACAGGTTCACAGAAAATGTTACAGAGAATCTGTGCATGGCTACTGCTCCCCTGTCTGCCCCACTGTCCTCCGTGACAAAACTGAAATAGCAATCTCATGAAAACACAAAACAAGCAACTCCTAAAGAGAATCAGCTGGTCCCACGAGCTTCCTTTTTCTACTGTATTGATTCTCAGGGATTTCAGCTAATGCTTGAATTTATTAATTTACTTTTTTTAAACTAAATGTTCATGTCAGTCATTCTTTTAAGGTAATGATCAGCTTAGCAAAGCTGGGAAGTCAGCCTGTTTGTGTTCAACATGTACATAATAAATGTATGTGTACATAATAAACGCATACTAACTCTTGCTTCATTCAGTAACTGACAGTTGTCTTTCAAAAAAAAAAGAAAACAGAAGAAGTTGCACTCCTTTTTATGGACATTATTTAATTAAATGAAAGGTGTGGTAAAGTGTAGAAAATTTTAATTCCACAGTAAATCATAGTAATAGCTTCCCATTTAGTAAGGTTCAGCTGTGAAATTAGAGGTGTAATAGTTATCTCCATAACTAAGAACATCAATAAACATTGGCTTTTATAGTAATAATTACACAATAAACAACTTTAAAAGCAGACTTAGACTGTGAACCTCAATTCACAAGACAAGAGGAGGGAAATCTGGGACTAATTCCAAGTTGCAGGTATGGAATTGAACTGCAGCATCTATTTCCAGTGATCAGCCAAAACTGGGAGACTGAACTATATGCAGATGTTTAGTTCTCATATTGAGCTTGGCATTATTAATACCTGCTTTATTTTAAGAAATTATAGCTTGATTGCTCTTAATGGCAGTCCTGGCCTTTCAGCTGCCTGTCTTGGCAGCCATTACATTGGTCACAAATGTCAATAATTGTCTATTTACTCACAGATAACTAAAGGAAGTGTGCCAATTTTACCAAGCCTCCAAATATAATTTCTGACCTGAGAGGTATCAGACAATTCTTAGTCCACTTAACTGGCATTCTTAGAGGTGCCATTACATAGTCTTTCAAATTACAAAAAAAAATTTCAAAAACTTCAAATTATAAAAAAAGCATTTGTTTGAAAACATCCATTCTTAATAAAACACATCAGCTGATAATTCACTGTATTCCACTCCTGTTAGTTTCACCTTTGCCAATTCCCCACATTTTTTTTTTCTCACTGAGGATCAACCTAGATCATTCATCTTAGACCACTGGCACCACATTAACATTTTTCTGGTACTGCTGAATTCCCAGTGTTGTAACTCCAAGTTAACAGGAGCAGGCAGGATATTTGCTCTGAGAATTGCACCACAATTCTGATGCCTGAGACTCCTGGTGTTTTAGAAATATTCAAATCCTGGTAGATGTAACCAGACATATTCCTCATTTTTTCAGTGGACTGGACATCACCTTACTCTACTCAACAATATCTCTGCCCCACCCCAGATAAAAATAGATATTTATTAAGAACTTAATACACTTTTGTCTCTTTAGCCAATCTTGATAGTAAATGAAAGTACTCTACCTACAATTTGTTTCAAATATTCTTAAATCTTTTTTAAATGCTGTCTTTACAGCAGCCAGCAATTAATATTTCCTAATTTTTTTCAGTTCCTTGATGAATTTCAGCCACTGTTATTAATCACATATTCTGAAGTGCAAATTATTTCTCTCATTTTTGTCTCTAAGGAACTTTCTGATTTTTGACCACATTCACTTGAGCATTAAATATGGATAGGGTTTTAGCCAAAAACATGTCTCTATTTTACTGTGAAACTGCTACTAATCATTTATCAAAAAAATTGTTATTGAAGATATTCCACTCCTGTTTCTGTTTAGTCCCCTCCCTACCACCCAGACAGCTTAATGAATTAGTAGTGAGAGGTAAGAACAGGTGCTTTTTTTCTTTAACCTGACTGGTTTTAGTACTTTTAAATGTATTTCCCTAATTCTGCAAGAGTGCCAGCTCCAAGCATTAAAATAACTTAATTATAAATCATCTTACAAACTTGGATGTTGGTCACTAGCTCTTGCTGCTTTTCCAGTGTTGGCCACTACTTTGAGGTCTAATTAATTTCTCATCCTTTTCTCTTGAACAGCTTTTTCTGTAGCATCAAGGGAACTTAGTTGCATTAGGAATGACAGTTCTAGCTCAAAATTGCATTAAATTATCTAATAATGTGGGTGTGGCTGCTTGCTTAAAGTTCCCTTAATTATCATCTCTGGTCTCCCTTTCTGTAATACAAGTCTTCAGATTTATAGGAACTAAATCCCTATAAATTTGTGCCAAGCTTATTTCTGTTCTAGCAAGTATCTTCCTACTCTGGTGCTAATGCATCAAATTTGATTTTAACTGCATTAATACCCAAGAAGGTACACACAGGAAAGATATGAAACAGGAGAGTTGCCTATATGATGTGGCCAGTGTGGGAATCCACAATATTTGGAGTATCTCCAGATAAACCTGGTTCATCAAAATTAGGCAGCACACTCTGGCACTGGGCACCTTAGAGGTCTTTTGCTGGTGGAAGTGATGCAGGTAGACCAAACAGCACAGAATTTGTGGCAAAACCCAGAGCTGATTTTAGAAATAGGTCTCCTTTCATTAGCTTTGTGTTATACTCTTGATTTTTAGTATGAAAAAGAGGCTCTCAGAAGTGAGTTTGAAAAGGGCTTTTTCCATTCCTGTGATCATCTCAGCTCTTCTCTGAAACTTCTTGAATGTCCCTTCTTGATACCCTTCAAGTATCAACCCTTATCCCCAAAATGGTGTTTGAGTTGAAACATTATTTTAGCACAGCATGGGATAATAAAAGGTTTGACAGGCTTAGACTACTTTGTCTTTTAAACTTTCACCACCAAATTGCGTTTGACACACTTTTTTTTTTCCCCACATATGAAATAAAAGAAATTCAGTTAGAGAACAAAGAAAGTATTAGTTTCTCAAATCGAGAAGATTATTTTTGAAGAGAAACTACTTTTAATTGACTCATTTACAAGTACGTGTCCTATAGTGGGAGGGGAAAAAAAATATCTATGGCAACTGCAAAAATACTGTAAGGAAAGATGTCAAGTCAATTTGAAAAGAGACACAAGCTATCTTCTAGTGCCTCTTTTTGCAAGTGTTAACTATTAAAGATTACAATATTTTTCTTCCCATTGCATTTTATTCTGGCAGGTTAAGCATGCTCCAAGGAGTAGTAGCATTTCTCCTGCCAATTAAGGGTCTTCATTTTCTATCCATTTTTGCCAACCAGAACCATCTAAATCACTGGCATTTGTGCTCCTTGAGCTCAAGATGTCCGTGTCTTCTCCCTGACAACTCTTTGCTCTTCTGTTATTCCTCTAATGGAGAGGCTTCTTCAGAGTTTAATTCCTTTGGTTTTGCCCCCCAAAGGCAACTATCTTTTTTAATCACACATCATAACAAGTCTTAACAAATAAAAGTCTTCCTTGAATTTTAAATGTCTGGCACAGCTTTGTCTTGTATGATTATAGATTTATTTCATTTCCAACCTTTTAAATTTTTAAATAGAAAATTATTTCCTAATCATCAGCTATGTTTTCAATGTGGCAAAGCCTTTTTTATAAAAGAAATTATTCATCCAAGGCAGCAGCAGCAATAGCACAGCTCCTTTCTCAGGGTGCAGGGCAATGATCTAAGCACTGAGGGGCAGGGGCAGTTCTGGCTTCTCTGAAGAAATGCTGCAATTGCCCATTCCCACAGCTCCAACCTTCAATGCTGTTCTCATTGCCTCCTGCTAGGGCTGGAGGCAAACTGAGCATTCATCTCCTTTCACTTTCCCCACCATACTGACATTAATGCCACCAAATGGGAGCATGTCAATTTTACACTTCATAGTTTTGCAGTCCGGTGTGATTTTTCAACTTTAATATGAAGGCAGAGAGGTGGTGCTTCAAATATAACCTGTTTTTTCTTTTTATTTCTGCAATAACATTTTAAACATGAATTTGCAAGATATTGGCTCAGATCTTTAGATCAGTGTGAATGCAGGCTCAAAAGATACCTGTTGCCCCTGGTGGAGGAACTGACTTTATCTTTCCTTGTGGTGCATGTGTTAGAAAAGAGAGCTCACTCTCAGCTCAGGCATTTCTGTTCCTGCTGGATCCACCACGTGCCTCAGCCACGAGGCATTGCTTTGCAACATAAGTCTTAGCTGCTAAAACTTAGGGATGAACAGTTCCAGTGGCTGCTGAGATTCATTGTTTAATGATGTATTATTCTGTGCCAGTTTGTCATTTTCTGAAAGGCATGAAATGGGGGAGCTGTGAAAGCAGAACATCAGGTGGCTCTTGGTTATCTCAGTCCAGTCACTGGGAGAGGAGGGCAGCCTGGTCTAGGACATGAGTGATTAAACAACATTGCAAAGCAAATGTGACACTCTGAATTGGGCTTGCAGAGTGTTTTAGTGCTGGTTCTTGTTATTCTCTAGTGCCTGTGGGAAAGCAGAGCCTAACAAGCTAAAACCTGCTGCCTTGCTGTGCACACACAGAGTGTGTTATACCTCCTGCCAGAAGGCATATGGTTTATTGTTTCCTAGTTTCTGACAGATTCTGTTGTTTGCAAGGATGAATCATTCCTTTAGATATCCAAAGAGCGATAAAAACCACTCATGGAACACAAATACATGTTTTAATATTCAAAGCTTTGTTTTCTAACTCAAGTGAAATAGCAAGACTTCTTTTTTTAAAAAACGGTGAGCTTTACTCAGGATTAGGAATTCCTTAGTTTTATAGACAAAAAAGCTGTGACATGAGCTTAGGTTTGTGACTTTTAGACAAAGAGTAACAGTTCAGATAAATCAGATAAACCAGCCTAATAGCCAATATTAGCTGTGTAATGGTAACTTTGCAAAACTAACCTCCAGTGGAGAGTTGTTTTTTCTCACAATTGCCCCACAGTGGCAAATTTTGGAGCTTTATACACAAGTACTGATTTCTGGAGAAATAGATGGAATTTGATAGATTTCTTTCTAGGTTTCCTACTTTTATTTTCTGCATGCAGTAATTAATATAAGAAACCCAAATATCTTCATTCCTTAGCCTCAGCATCCACCCAACTGTTACTTTCCATCAGGAAAGGCAGGAACACAGTGATTTTACCCAGATAGTTTTAAGTGTCAGAGGCTGCTCTAATCTTGAGGATAACATAGGGGAATAAAGAGGTGCCTCAAATCTGTTGCATTTTTGAAGCACTTTCTGACATCCAGCAACACCAAACAACCTTTGTTAAAGCTCCTGGGGCACTCCACAGCAAAAATGAAAAACAACTCCAGCTTATAGGGTTGTATATGAGAGTTCTTATTACATAGAAGGGTTAATTGTCCTCACACCCTCCCTGAAATACAAATTAATGGAAACTCAGCCACTGACTTAGTTGTAACAGGAGAAGATGATTTACTGGCTGACCACTGCAAATCTGTGGATGATTCTCCATGTTCCCAGCCTTATTGTCTGCACAAGGACTCTCATATTCAACTCTATTTCTGGATATCCAGTGTAGCAGTCCAGGTAAATAATTGATTGTCACTTTACCCTCCTCTGCTGTACCCTGTATGAGAAGGCTTTTGGAAAAACAGAGGAAGAGATCGGAGTGAAAGATGCCCTTTAGACAAGGACATATTCATTCACATCACACAGGTATTGATTCTGAGATTTTTGTCAAGTGTTAATTATTTTCTTGAGAGGGATAATTAAGGCACATGCCTTAAATTTAATGGTACTAATTTGAATTTCCTGATGTGTCACTACACTTAGGTGTGATCTGGGGAGATGGCAGTCATTCTGGCACAGCTTTAGTCAGGATTTACAAATCAAGAGACTAAAATAGACAAATATCCCGCTGATCCCGGAGTATGGTTTTTCTGGGCTTGAGAATAAAAGGGAGGAGAACTGCTGACAATGTGCAACTTGTGAGAACAATTGGTCTCTCAGTAGGTTCCAAAAATCATGCAAGATTTGAGATGTCTGTGATTTTAAGAATTAGCTGAAGGTAAATCATTCCATGGCAAGATCTGATTTTGAGATTGCTGTTTGCAAGGCTCTGGGTATATGGGCAGAGAGAGGGGGCTGCCTTTCAGCACACTGCCTGGGCTGACAGTGCCCTCTGACTCTGCATTTGATTTGTATTTTCTGCCAAAAGAAGGACTCAGAAGTGTGAAGAATTTGGTCCTAAAATCAGCATCTAACCTCACAAAATTAAATTCCATCCAGTGCAGCAAAGGCAAAATACTTCCCCAGGTAAGCTGGGATGAGGTAGTGAAAGGGCAGCTGGAGTCACTAAAGGGAAGAGAATTAAGATGAAAGGCTACTGAGGCCAGATAAGCTCTGCTCTGTTACCTTGTTAAGCTTCAGCTTCCAGTGTTCCTTCAAATTACAGGAACAAACAAGTGGGTTTGAAAGCTTAGTGCAACTGCAGGCCTATAATACAACTTTAATCTATTTCTTTTTGAAAGGAAGGGAGAGTAAGGTAGAGAAAAGAAACTGTGCAAGGTGTTTGACAACAAAGAGTGCAGGGAGCTCAGAGCTCTTTGAGGGTCAATTAGCCAGAAAATGTGCTAAAGACTACATGCTCTGTTGGATTATTGGCCAAAGAATTACCCCAAAGCAATCAAAGTGGCCCTATTGCCTGAATACAGAAAGGCAATTACAGATTTTGAGGACAGAAGCTACAGAAGCTTTAATTAAAGGTATTACTTCTACATCACTGAACATTAGAAATTAAATTCTTACTTACAGCCACGAGAAGTAGCTTGTGTCTTTCCCTTGCATGTAGTGTGTCAGCATAAGCCAGGGCTGCCTTTGGCATCCGTTCTTTAGGAACGCAGATTGGATTTCACCCCACCCTTCTCCTAACTACCACTTAGACACCTGACATATTAAGAGGTGCATTTCCACTGCTAGACCTTCAGGCTTCCTCTGGCATTGTCTGGGTCTCTATCAGCAAGGACAATACAATCTCTGACTAGATTTCAAGGTGAAGTTTATTTGTGTGCAGAGCAGAAAGGATTTACAGTGTCAAGAGGGATAACTCTGTTATCCTTAAAACAGAAGGTACAGTAAACTACAATTTTTAGATGAATTTTGATTTAAAAGTTTTTGATGACTCTCAGTGTAGTTGATGGTACCACCAAACAGTTGCACCTACAAGAGCAGCCTTTCAGGATAATTGCACCAGCAGCAAACACAATCCCTTCCTAACACACCTGCTCAGAGTGGGGCCTCCAGGTGTGCTTTTGTGCCTCCCTGACTGGGGACAGTTTCTTCAGGAAGACCATGCTCTCCTTGAGAGATACTGCATAGACAGGCAGGACAAACTGTGGTGAACTCCTGCTCAAAAGCTGCAGGTCACAGCTGCCCAGTGGTCCTGGAAAGGCTCCTTTTGGCATCAAGGCTTTACTGAAGCTCAAGAGTGCTGGGCTTCAGCTTCTGGTGTGACTTACACAAACAAGGTAACAGCACGTACACTTTTTACCAGCTTCCCACGTGTGCAAGTAGCTTCAGCACATCTTTCATACAGCACTGACTCTCTGGAGCTTTTACTTTACTTCAAGAGTTGAAGTCATGCAACACTGCCCAGTCTGTAACACAAGCTTTTCCAGAAATCCTAACCACCATTTACTGTTGCTATTTACTTGATAACACCAGAAACACAAAAATTAGGGTGAAAAGAGTTCTTACCTTTGTTTCCTGGTTATTTTGATGACCCTCCTGGTTTGCTGCCCTGCTCCAAGAGTTTCTCAGGTTCCTCCTGCAGCCTGTATCTTGCCCCAGCACAGCAGGTTCTTGTAGCTCAGGTCTCCTTTTGTACTTGTGGTTGGTCCCTCACTCAAAGCTCTCCCCCAGCTGCAAATGCTTGCTTCTCTCGCCCCCTTTTCTGCTCAGGTTTTTCATGTTTCTTCTGAGGGTTCTTTTTTTCCTTCTTTGCTTCCCTTTCAATGTCTGATTTTTTTAACCTGGAATTTACATTTGCCCCAAATTCTGGTTCCATAGCAGAGGCACATGGAGCAACACCAGCCAGTCCAATCCATGAGCCAGCCTCATTCCCTTACCACCTGTGTGGTCAAAGGGAGACTCAGTAAGATGAGGAAGGCTTTAGATTCCCCCCTGTGGGATGCAGTCTGGAGGCCCTTTTGGCAGGCAGGAATATACTTTGAAGCATTTTGTAGTGTGGCCAATTACCATAATAATAGTTCCATTATTAAACAGAGTTCATAAACTCTCTGTAAACCTGTTTCTCAGCTCATGTTTCTTTGGTGCAAGAGCCATGTGTTGGCTGGACAGATGGAGGCTCTAAAGTTTAGCAGGTTCTTTCATTTTTATTTGCTTATTGTCTGATCTTTTCCAGCCACAGAATTGTGCCCTGCAATTGCCATGTCTGCAGAGCATGGGGCACACTGGTGACTGCCAGCATTTCAGAGTCAGCCTTCCAACAACATCTCCAGAAATGGAGATGTTGTTGGAAGGTCCTGTTTCCTGCACTTTGGGAGCCTAAATGTTTCTCCTTGATATTAATTATATATTTCCCTCTTTGCTGCAAAGAAGTGTAAAGAAACATCATGGTCCAGCATCAGTTGCTGCATGAGATAGAAAATTCTGTTCAGTGTCTAACCCACAGCCTGGAGCAGATATTCAGAGCTCACTATGACTAGGAGACCAACAACTGATGATGGATAGCAGAGCATTTGTTGTGTATGAAAACAGCATTGTTTCACACAATGGGAAGTGGCACAGATCTGGGAAACTGCCCTTGTTAGGTTGACTGAGTACAGTATTATTTTAGACCTCATCAGATATCTCCAAGTTTAAAAACAGTTAAATCTCATGACACAGCTGGGTCTAAGATGTGCAAGAAGATAAAATAACTTTCCCAAGACTACACAGAAGGAAGCTCAGAAGAACAGACAAGTCAGACTCACAGCTTTTTAACTGACCCTATTGTCAAAGCTCTTTTTTTGGCTATAGATTTATAGCCAAAAAAAGCCAGCATGATGAACTTCTTGATTCTTGCTCTTGGGCCAGTTCAAGCTTACACTCAAATGTCTAAAAGAAAGTCTCTGTCTGCTGTTCACATTTTGGTACAATACCAGCTTTATTTACAAATAGGAAAGCCTTTACCACTAAGTAAAAAGCAACTTTATTTTTAGGTTATGTTTTCACCCACAATCTGCAGAGTGATCTGTATGTGTGACATTTGACTCTTTTCTAAATTTATTTCATCTTGTTTTGAATGGTGCAGCTTGGCAGTGGCAAGTGTCTCTCTTTGGCTGGAGTCATGTGCCAGTAGCATCCAGGGTGAGGTAATTTCACTGCTGTACATGTAGTGTAAGTAGTTGGTTTGTGCTTGTAGTTAAGACTGGAACTGGATAATTTAAAAGAATCTGCTTCTGAATATTTTTTAAATAGCCTTTAAGCAATGTTACTGGGGTCATTTACCACTGTGGTCAGATTTCACAAGGTAGCCAAAATTGAAGTGGACATTGAAGTTAATTTGCACTTGCAGCAGTTCTGGGAAAGAAAAAGACCTAATTGCTGTTCTTGTAGCTGCAAGTTACAACTACAAACCTCACAGGAGACACTTCTGAAATTAATTATTTCCACTGGGGAGCCAACAGAATATCTCTAGTGAGCAGAGTATAATGAAAATGCTCCTGAGGTTTGAGGTTCGTTTGGACATTATTGCCTTTTTAAGTAGCTCCTTGTACACACAGTAAAATGTCCTGGGCTGATCCTGAACCTTAAGTAGCATTTGGTGCAACCAGAGAGGAAGTTGCTGTCAGGAAATTTTTGTGATCCTTTTGCGGAGGACACTGAAGGCAGCAGCATTGAAAACAGGATGGAGGAGCTTTCTGAGGATTCAGAATCTGTAGAATTTAGTGGCTTTGTTTTATCCTCTCCCCTTTCCCCCTTTGATGTCCCAGCATTGCCTGCAGCACTGCTCATGAGATGTCCACACACTGTGCCTTGCTTCCACACACTCGTTCAGAAAGTGGTGCTTTCTGAAGGAGCAATCAGCTCCTCTGGTTTGGGTTTGACTTTAGAAGGGCTAGCAGATAAAAATGCCGCGTTTGACACACCAGAGGCTAAAAAAATGCAAGTTTACTTGCAATGGACAAGCTTGATCATACTGCTGGTAGAGCCCTCACACACAGGGAAGTTCCCAGGTAGGAAAGTCTTTCCATGAAAAAGTCTGCACAGCTGCTTCAATTTCTTCATGACAAATTTAACTACTTCTTTAGGAAAAAATTTCCATGTAACATTTAAAGATTGGGACATGGTTTGAGGTAAGAGGAAGATGATCTTTGGCTTTCTTTGAGTGTTCCTTGTTTCACAGTTTTATGGTGTATAGGAAACTGCTTAAAAAGTTCTTCTCCAGATGACAACTGTGGGTTGTTTTTAATTAAGTGACAGGCAATCAAGGGTGACATGCCTACTTACGCTTTAGATGACAGCAAGCTTTATTTCTTTAAAACTAAGACTAAGGTGGGAGACATTCAGATGTTAAATAGCCTAAAAGCTGCAAAAGTTCTTCATTTCAGTAGCCCTCTGACTCAACTGTGCTAATTTCTATTGCAGGAGGAACTTAGTCAAAACAATTGGAGTGTGAAAAATGCCCACGCTTTAGGCTTTACATTTTATTTTTAACTCAGTGTTTTCTCATTCTCTATAAATCATGACAACTCATAATGCAAGAATGTGAGAGCCCCTTCTGAGCATCTCAGCACAGAGAACCATTTAATACTGAGAGCTTTGTTCTGCACGTTAAATGCCTATTGACTCCTCCGGCCCAAAGAAATATTGATTTTTCTCTCACTTTCTTTACAGGCACTGCTTTCTTTCCTGGTCGCTGTGCTGAGGTCTTTGCCAAAGGTCAAAGTATTGGGAAGCTTGGAGTCATACACCCTGATGTTATCACCAAGTTTGAGCTCACCATGCCTTGCTCTGTCCTAGAGATCAATATTGAGCCCTTCGTGTGAAGACGTGACTTTTATCCTCCGGCAGCTGTCCCCTGTCACACGCAGCACCCTCTCCTCTTCTGCCTGCCTCCCAAGGGACATCCACTTATGCTTTTATGTTCCAATAAACCAGAAAAACAGACCCTGTCTCCCTGGGTAAATGTGTTCTTTACAGTGCAATCTGGCTGGCTTCTGCAGGGAAGGAATGTGGGATCTCAGACGAGGCTGGGCCCTCAAATGTTTTCAAAGGGCAGGGGGGAAGAAACAAGTTGGGTCAAAGCCCAGCATTTTACAAGAGAAGTAATGGCAGAGCACATGATTAGTTTTCAAAATCAGAAATGTTCCACAGACACAGCTTCATACTGTAACTGATTATGGCTGCATAACAGGAATCTCATTCTTTTCTTACTGCATGAAATAAGATAATTGATTAGAGCAAATGTTGAGTGAATGTGAGCAGAACTAAGGAGTTGAGCTTTTATTCTATACGGTTGTCATGTGCTCATCAATGGCTGGGGGAGGAAAATAAACTTGTTTCATGAAAACCAGAGCTATTTTTTGAGCAAGATGTGTGTAATATCTGCTTCCCTGCTCCAGACATAACTGTTGGTCCTTTATCATTCTAAATTCAGAAAGGGGAGGGGGCGGAATTAATTTTTTTCATTGTTGATGTCAGCCTAGCGGTTTTTGAAGCTCCAAACCAAATGGGGAAGTGCATTTAAGAGCATATGACAGTGGTGTTTTGCATGAGTAGCAGAAAACTATCAAAGCCTTTGTCTGCTTGAGGCTGGCATGTTTGTCTGCAGAAGTGAGCGTGGGCTCACTGCACTCCCAGCCCCACCAGGGCTCTCTGGACCCCAGCTGTGCAGCAGGACCACGCAGCTTTTGGGCAGGGTTACTTTTCTGGCACTTCTACCCCTGCCAGTACAGGAGAACCTCTCATGGGTCAGGCTTTTCCTTCTAGGTGGCTTTCTGGCAGCAGTTGTGTCACAGCTTGGTGCATTGTGCCTCTGCTCTCTCTAAAACTGAGAAGCTCCTTAAAGCATAGTGATGCCCAATCCTTCCTTTCTGCAGGAATGTCACCAAGTGGGTGGTCAGCTCAGTACACTGAGGCAGCTCTTGACTGGCAGGTTTGTGGAGCTGGCTGTCCCTCCTGTGCAATATTATAACCATTGCTAATGCTGCAGGCTGACAACAGCCAGTATTTTGTGTTAGGCCGATGCACTGTGGCTCCTTTCTGCTGTGAGAGCCAGGAGGGGCCTGACCAAGAGTGCACATCTGGGAGTTGCTGGAGGAGGGTGTCACAATGACTGCCCCTCTGAGCAGAGAGATGTGCAGTGGTGAGGTAAGCTTGTAGCTTTACGAGCTGCACAGACCCCTATCACTGGGCCCACGAGGGCTTTTCAATGGCAGCCCCATCAATAATCTCAACAGGTGGGAAGGCAACAGGCAAGGCTTTTTGGTGCAAGTGATAATCCAGTATGAAATATGCACTACAGTTACCCATCTGGAAACCCTGTGGTTCCCCTCAGATGGAAGTGTAGATTTTAATTATCTCTGCATGACAGACGTGAAATGAGAATACAGCTATTGCCATACGTTGCACGACTGACTCCGGTGCCCACGGAGAGTGAGAAGACTGCAGCTCACATTTTTAAACCTCCCAGGGGATTAGGCAGCCTGGCGTTTGCAGGATCTCTCTCTCTCCACGATGCCTACACAACTGTAGCCAGGCAGGCTCGCAGTGTGGGAAGCAATCTGTAATGCAGATGGAAAGTATTAACCCCCCCTTGTTTATTGGTGTGTCATGCACGGGGATTAGGACGACAATAAGGCAGATTTGCATTGCAGCAGAGTGCAGACATATTTGCGTGCACTAAATATATTTCTCTACACAAGATTTTCTGACTCTTTGGGTGTCCGAACTCTCCTGTGAATTTAGCTGTCCTTTGAGTGTAAAGACTGGAGTAAGCTGGGACTAAGGGCTTGAGCTGCAGTGGCATGTGTTGTGAGGCCTTTAGGGATCACTTCTTTTTCATTCCATTTGCTCGTGTCTTGGCAGCTAAATGCTCCAAAACCACGAGTTTTGTCCCAGGTAAGTACCATTACTTGCTAAAAGTAGAGGATGAGAATCAAGAGAAAGGTTAAAAAGCCTCTTCAGAGCCCCTGACCCCTCTAGTTAACTGTGGTGCCAGCAGCCTTGCACTGAAATTCAAGCTCTGCTGTAGTGCTGTGCTCAGGATTAACTGTGATTCCTGATGAGTGGGACACTTCATGTAAGTCTGGTGTATTTATTGCGAGGCTTTGTCTTTCATAGCTCTGAAGCAATTATCTGGAATTTACAGGCTGCTCATGGCTGTGTGCAGTGCTCGAGGTAGTTATTACACAGCTTCGTGCTGGAGTCACTGTGAGAGCTGAAATTTGCTTTTACCCTTTGCTGTAGCCATGGGCTCTGGCAAAGGAAACCTTTGCTGCTGGTGAGGACTTCTGAGCAGTTTTTAAACATCTTTTGAACTTGAGTTTTCTTTTTCAACAAGAATTGGAAGTGGGATTTTTAACTACTGCTCCTCAGTTATGGATTACTTTTGGCCTGCTCCTGCTCCCTGTAGCTACTTGTGTCATTGCTGGGGATCTGAGCACAAGCAGAAGGGGCTGGAGAGCTGGTGAGAGATCAGAGCTGGTTTAGTGTGCTGTCTGGGCGATTGCTGGGTCCCATTCTGCTGGACACGAGCTCTGAGCTCTGTGCTTGTCCTTGCTGTGCTTTGGTGGTGATTTTCCAAAGAGCAGAACCCTGAGACAGCCTGGCTGCAGCTCCCAGTGCCTGCAGGTTACCCTTGCTATTGCACAAGGGTGTTTGTAAAGGTGACGCCTGGGACTGTTTCCATCTCCAGGCTGGCACTGTGCTTGCTTGAAATTTAAATCAGCCTTGGTTTGGCAGGTGAGTATGGAATAGGCTGGGCAAAAGCGCTGCCAGGAGGCTGCCAGGGGATCATGGGCTGGCACACGCGACACCTCTGACCGCCCAGTGACCTTGAAACTGAGCCTGCCTGCCAGGGCGGGGTGGCAGCGGGTGACAGTGTGGGACAGGGGGCAGGTGGAAAGACAGTGAGACATCGAGGAAGCTCTGACAGGAGCAGGAAGCCAGCGAGGGCCTTGCTTTGCTCATGGCTCAGCAAATGTGCAAGATGCCACCCACTACCCAGCCACACTTCCACCCTGTTCAGAGAGGCACCTGTGTTCTCTAACTTCTAATTTCTCCTTCAGCACAGCTGAGGAGGGTCAAAACTGAAACTGAGACTGTTTTCTTCTGTTCCCTAAATTACATCAGCTACATCCAGAAAAGCAGGTCATGAGCTTGCTTGAGATTTTGCATAGGAACTTGGATGGATTAGGAGCCTGGGATCGTGACAAAGTTACTGCTGGAAAATTAAAGCAGGGAAATTCAGTGCTTGCTGCTTTGGTTCTTAATCCCTGCCAAAAGGTGCAATATCCATTTGAATTCTGACAGAGTAGCTGGTTCTGCACTGGGGCACCAGCACACAGAGATGCCCCCGACAGGAGGGAGCCTGGGTCAGCACCATGTGCCCAGAAAGCGACTTGCAAAGTCAGCAGGTCAGGAGAAGGCAGCCTCCAGACAGGACAGAGTGGACTAAGCTATGGCTGAGGTGCCTGCTACATCCCTCTTGACAGCATAAGGAAGGGAACTTAGATTGTCTTGCATCACCTGTGCAGCTGTAGGCAGGCACAGGAGGGAGAGCTGGACCAGAACAGACAGCAGAGCGAGTACTGAGAACACACAGCCCAGGCTGCAATGCTCTGGTTTCAAATACACTTTTTGACCACAAAACCTTGTTAGGCTCCTCAACTAATGCAAAAATATTTTGCAGTTCATGGGTTGTCATGCTGTCATTGCACATATTAAATTAGGTTCCAGTTAACTGTTTAGTCTGTTGGAAGTAGACATGGCAGGTAAAGGAGATTCCAGCGCCCAAAAGTCCCCGAGCACTAATTACATGCAACTCACTCATTTACATTTGCAAATGTTGTAACAAATAATCATTAGTAGACCAGTAATCTCTTTTTAAAATGTGTTTTAAAAAGCAGAATCCTTCTGGAGGAGCCAAAGCATGGAGCTAGACTGAGCAGGAGACAAGGACCCACAAGCAGGACAGCTTGGGAAGAGAAATGGGTGCCTGCACTTGGGAAGCTCTTTTAGCTGGAACTCATTGCCTTTACATCAGTCATTTACAAGTATCAAAAGAGGATGCAAAACAGACAGACACCAAACTCTGCAAAATAGGTTTATTTTAAAGTTTGAACCAAATAGAGTTTGCATTTATTGCATGAATCACATGCAGGTGGATACTACAAAAATATCTGTGCAGCATTTATATATAATTTATAAAATCTTCATAGCATAAAATAGCTGTGAATCAGAACAGAAATTTTACACATAAAGCTGCATGAATGTCCCTGTCAAACTGTGCCTTTCTTGGGAGTAATTCTAATCCCCAGCTTAAACACTCATCTTGCTGCCAAGTTTTTTCCCAATTTTGTGATGTGGCCCCTCCTCAGGGCTCCAGTTGTGCACTGCACTTGTGTCATGCAGCACTCTTAACACAAAGGGTTTAAAGGTATTTTAAACCCGAGGGCAGCGCTTTCTGTGGTGTATGGGAGGGAGAGAGGCTGAGGGTGGAACCCCTGGCTGTGGTGTCCCATGTCCAGCACTCACCCAGGGACAGGTGTGAGTGACCATGTGCCCTGCTGAAAGGCTCCCTGGAGCTGTTTGCATGCATGTCTAAAGTCCACACAACCTGATATAAAACAGTTTATCCACAGCCTGAGAAAATCTGAAAATGGTTAAATTTTCTGCCTGCATTTCTTCTGGAGATTGGCAACCTGGGTTTAGAGTGGAACAGCTCTTTCCTGGGCGTGCCTCGCACTCCTCTGACACAACTCCCAGCTACAGTGTTGGAATTGATTGTTTATCCAGGCAGTCAATGGATGGCAAAGCACCTCCTTTACATTCTTCAGGTTCATTTTCCTCACAGTCAGGAAGGCAAGTGGACATGGTTGCAAAGCTGGCTCTCCCTGCTCATTCTGCCAGGCAGGGCACGGGGCCATGCTGGAAGCTCTGCAGCAATAGCACGGTACATTTTCCTAGCCAAGCAGACCACGTTCACTGCTGTATTTCTCAACAGCTCATTGGTCCAACAGCTGAAATCTATTGCTTTAAATAAGCAGCCTGAGTTATAGGGGTGACCCTCCTATGGACACGCCTCCCTGCTACTCTACAAGGGCACACAGAGTTGCAGGATGCATGGAAGACCAACTGGGATGCATGGGACCAACTGCAGCAGCAGAAAATGATGGCATCTTACCATTGTCATGCGCTGTAGTGACCCAAGTCACTACTCAGCTCCTTCCACAACGCAGTTGATGGACTTGTCAGCCCTGCATGACAGGAAGGACTTTTTCCTTTCCCCTAGCCAGGGGAACTAAATTGGACTTAAACAGTTTGAACTCAAGCCTCAGTGCTGTGATAATAACTCTGGTCACTTTCTTGTAGGCAAAGGATCTTTTAGTGGAGGCTTTGTTGCAAATCACATTAAACATTTTGTGTCAGCTTTTCCTTCTCTTTTATATTTTGAGTTTGTGGGTTTTTTTTAAATTGTAATAATGAGTAAAATCATCCACACAGAACTAACCTGGTCTGGCAGTGCCATCAGAAGACACTGGGAGCTCTGCCCAATGATGGCTCTTTGTTCTTGGCTGGTCACCTCTCCCCCCACCCTGCCAGCCACTTTTTCCCTGATGCCCCAAACCTGAGCCCTGCCTTGGCTTGCTCTACTGCTTCAGGAGCAGCCCCACAGCTAGGCAGGCAGAGGCACAGCCCTGCTCCCCAAAACCCCAACCCCACAGCCAAGCAGCCATTGCTACTGCTCTGGCAGGGCTATGTGCTTGTCATGTTTAGCGTTTACTTGCCTAGGCGAAGGTTGCCTAATTATGGGACACACTGGGGACACAGTGGGGTCAGTGGTTTCTAACACAAAGTTATCTATGCACAGCCATTCCCATGACTCCTCCAAGTTAGATATTTTAAGCCAGTTGCTTTGTGTTTGTGTGGCAAGGGCATGGTAGTGGCAGGGGGAGGCTATAAGGGTGACTTCTCTCAGAAGGTGCCAGAAGCTTCCCCTGTGTCCAACAGAACCAATGGCAGCTGGCTTCCAGACAGATCCACTGCTGGGCAAGGCTGAGCCCATCAGTGACAGCAGCAGCACCTCTGGATAACAGAGTTAAGAGAGGAAAAACCTGCACAGCTGCAGGCAGATAGAGGAGTGAATACATGGGAGAGAAACAACTCTGCAGACACAGAGATCACAGGAGGGAGAGGGAGAGGGAGAGGGAGAGGGAGAGGGACTTGCCTGCATCCTGTGGTGCAGCCCGTGGTGAGGCAGCTGTGCCCTGCAGCCCATGGAGGTCCATGGGGAGCAGAGATCCACCTGCAGCCTGTGGAGGACCCCACAGGAGCAGGGTGATGGCCTAAGAAGGGTTTGAAGAACACACTGAAACAGGCTCCTGACAGGATTTTTGATCCCTCAGGGGATCCACGCTGGATGAAGAAGTGCAGCCCATGGGAAAATTCACATTGGAGAAGTTTTTGAAGAGCTGTCTTCTGTGGGAGGGACCCCATGCTGGAGCAGGGGAGGAGTGTGAGGGGTCCCACCCCTGAGGAGGAAGAAGCAGCAGCAGCAGCTTGTGATGAACTGACTGTAACCTCCATTCCCATCCCCCTGTGATGGTGGGTAGGAGGAAGTAGAGACGTCAGGAGGGAAGCTGAGCCTAGAAAGAAGGGAGGGGTAGGTGGAAGGTGGTTGCAATGTTTGGTTTTATTTCATATTATACTACTCTGATTACTTTGGTAATAAATTAAACTTATTTCCCCAAGTCTGTTTTTCCTGTGATAATAAAACTGCTGAGTAATCTCTCCCTGCCCTTGTCTCAAGCCATGATTCTCTCATTCTATTTTCTCTCCCTGGAGAGAGGGGAGTGATAGAGCAGCATTGGTGAGCACCTGGCATCCAGTCAGAGCCAAACCCACCACACCAGTGCAGAAAGGCACGAAACACTTTTTGATCAGGTCAGCAGCCTGGATTGTCAGGTGTGCGCGGCGGTGGTGCCGCAGGTGAGGAGGAGCTGTGCTCACAGCAGTCCCAGCAGCTCGTGCAGCAGCGGCACAATCACGGTGGCCGTGAAGCCAACAGAGGAGTACGTCACAAACTTGTAGGGCACCTCCACTTCCAGGCGTCTGCGGGCTGCCAGGTCAGCCATGGGGAACTTGTACCGATAGCCCAGCACGCCGAGGACCACGCTCTTCATGAGCCAGCGTGTCAGCAGCACAACCAAGATCCCCACGAGGAACCTGGCCAGCACAAACACCACGGTGCTGGTGATCAGAGGAAATCCAGGCTGAACGCTTTTGCCGGCGTAGGCTGAGGCAGAGTACTGGTTGTTTAACCAGAATCCCACAGTTGCTCCAGCTGCTGCTCCTAAGATTGTTGTGGTGTCTCCCCTGGTAGGGCTGTAATAGTCTAGTTTGGGGTAGTTGTAACATAGGATAAGAGGCACAACTATGGAAAACAGTGGGCAGAAGGGGCTGGTTAACAGCAAGTGATCTATTGTGTCCCACGCAGGATACAAGAGCACGAGCAGCACAGCTGAAATCAGTGCTCCTCCAATCACATCCTGTAAAGAAATCACATTTAAAAGGCTTTGTGAGACCTTGGAAAGTAAACCAGGTATCTGGGTGATGATAAAAGACCAGTATCTGCATTGGTGGGGCCCAGCAGTGGGGGAACACCCTGAATCCAGTGATGGCATTATCCACGTGCAGGGACAACCTGAAGCCTGTGCTAAACAAAACATGACAATCCATGAACCAACCTTACCTTATGCATGTGCATGTCTGTGGACACACATCCTGCTCCTCACGTGCTCTCATGTTTTGAGGGCATTCTCCACCTACGACCTGACCTTGGAAAAGGCACCTGCACAACTCAGGGACAGCATTGCAGTGAGCTGCCTTCACACAAACCCTTTCCCTCCTGTAACCCCGCAGGCAATTTCATCACATCAGAGTGATTATCCCCAGCTTGCTTTGCATAAAGGGGGACACGCTGTCCTTTGTCAGAGGCAGGTTCTCATCCCAGAAACACAAGCTCCAGGGATGGAAAGTGCAGAGCTGTAGGATGTGGTGTGTGTGCCATGGTTTCTGCCAGCAGTGGGAGGGAGGCACCTCCGGGCAGGGATACAGCAAGGAGAAATTTGTTGCCCAAGTCTCTGAAATCCGGTTTTCAGTACAGTGCCTGAAGCAAGCATATAGTTAAACCCTAATTTATTAACAGAGGCAAATAAGGTGTTTTGAGAACTTGATTGTTGTCAGCCACAAAGCTGAGAAAGGAGGCAGGCGGTAACCCCTAACAATAGCCATCTGTACAAGAGCAGCCAGGTAAAAAGCAATAAAACAAGTTTCCCTGTGCTGCCTTTCCAGTGTCACGTAGAGGCAGCAGTGTTGATACAGCCACAAAATGCTCTGCAAAAGCTGAAGTTAGGCACAGACAGAAATGTCCTCTTCTAAGGTTGTATCTTTTTCACGAGTCGTGACAGCTGACTACTGCCATGCTTGGTCACAGTTTGAAAATTATTTATGTAAGCTTCACTTCAAGTTAGGCAGGAATGAGGGGACTTCTTTGCAACAGAAATATTTAATGACATTCTGGTAAATGCATTACTCCTGTAGGGTTGAACTTCAGCTGTTTACAACTTCCATTAGATTCACAGCACATTTGGTTTTAAACAACTCCTGGAGCCATTTTGCATATTCCTAATACAAATTTCCATTTATTCCCTCATCCAAAACATGAGGCAAGCCATGGAAATACACAAAGTTGATCACAGATGTCTAGTATGTAAAATATCATTATATTATATACTTTTACTTCACCATAATTCATGTTTTAATGTCAATTCTTAGATGATACCTTTATACACAAAGCATGTTTTGGCCCAACACTAAGCAACAGCCTCAACACAAAAGAGCTGGGGGCTGCTCCCAACACTGATGCTCAGAAATCCCATCCTTACTCTGTACTTCCACTTCCCACACAGATGTTTGTCCACCTCATGTTAGAAAGTGGACACCTCAATACCTCAAAACCCCTCTAAGGATGATCCAGGAGCAAAATTCAGAAGTTGTTCACTTGCTTTTCTCATCCAGTTAAAGAAATGTAACCAAACATTAACATTTCCTCACAAAAGCTTTGCTCACATTTACCCAGCTGACTCCAACAGCTCCCAGATCAGTTGCAAACAGTTCCTATTTATAAATCTGATTAAAGTTTTCTGGATTTTGTTGTCCTCCCATTCAGCCCCAGTGGCTCTTGGAAGTTTCAAGCAGAACCCAGACAATCAGCTCTGCCCCTGACCTGTGTCATTGTACCTGTGGTCTCCAAACTGGGTGCACAAAGCAACCCATGGGGCTGGGGGGGAGAACACACTTTTTGCACTGCTCATAAGTAAAATAAAAAGTGCATTTTTAAAAGGAAGTGCTTATTTCATCATTATCTTATTTGTTAATTTTGTATGTTTTATAATATATGTATCAGTATAGTAGTACATGTATACAACTTGTAAATAGATAGATTAGATATAGATACAGATTATATGGATATATATAGGAAGCCAATGGTTTATTTTATTTTCTCCCCTGTCCGCCAATGTCTGGGCTTCTCATTTTGGAAATTCCTCCCTAGAAGCTGCTGGAGAGCTCAGGACATGCCATGGCTGCCTGTGGTGGCTCCCTTCAGTCCTGGTGTGCATGGGCAGGTTTGATTTTTTGAACATCCAGGTGAGGTGGGTAAGATCCAGACCAACACTTACACTTAGCAGTGCAGAATTAGTGATTTCCTCCTTTGCCTGTTAAAGTAACGAGATGGGAAGAGAAGGGATGGCTCCTTTTCTCCTTTTCCCTGCTGTGTCCCCCGGAGCAGAACCTGAGTTTTTCCCGGGGGTGGAGCTGCTGTTAGCACGCTCAGGAAGCACATTCTTGCCTGTCTGCCTGAGTAAACAGATTAGCCTCTCGACAAGCCCGCAATTATAAAGGAATTTTTAAATAAGGGCAGGCTCGGATTTTGCTCAAGGTGCAGTACTTCCTGCAAAATTTAAAACCTCCGGTTGCCCGGCTGGGATGCTCCAGATCCCTCGGCAGAGACAAGTCCTCCCCAGGCTCCAGGTACCTCCCCCAAAGCCCCTCCACTGCCATGCAGCTCAGCCCTGCTCCCACTCAACACCAAACACCTGCCCTGCTTCCCTGATATTGCCAATCCAAGCAAAAAGAACACTTTTCCTATTCTGTCACCTACTGCCTGGGTTCCCTTACATTTTCATTCAGTGTGAGACACTACTCACGCTCCTAAACTCCACTCCAAAGGACTGTACTACACAATATGTGAAGTACTGTGAATATGTTGTGTGTTTATCAGCTTTAAAATATGTCAGGTAATTTCAGGATTAATGCTAGTTTGATAAAACCTGAAATACAGCCCAGCAAAGGGACAGGGTGGGAGCTTCAGAACACCCCCTCATCCCTGCTCTCATGGGAGGTGTAATCAGAAATAAGTGCATCAATACTAAATGGGTATATCTCAGGGAGGAAAAAACCTTCAGGGCTTTTATGACTATAAAAAGTGACCATGCTGGTCAGCACAGGATATTATTACTTGTAAGTCAGGGCAGTTGCAGTGCCAGCCAGGTTCTCACCACATCAGCTGTGGCTCTGGAGGAAATGGCTTCAGCAGATGTGACACAGGAAAACTTGTTCACTGCATTGAGGCAGGGACCAAAAATTGTGCTAGTGTTTTAGGATGGAAAGCAAAGTAGTATTTTCTAAAATACAACTCTCTGGAGAAAAAAGGCAAACAAAACAATTACCAGTCATATTATCTCCAATTGCTTTTTGTTTCTCAAAAATAACCCTTAAAAACTTAGAGATTCACTGCTTCAAAATGTGTCTGAAGTTTTCTTTTTTTTTTTTTTTACTTTGCCTTTACCAGGTAGCTCCAGATCCCCTCTTTACCATGGCCTCAGACTCCATCATTTAAGACCTACAAGAAAGGACCCTGCATTTCCCCTGTTTTCCCCACACACACTCTCATGTTGAGGTGGTGGAGATGGGTGGGTGTAACTAAATTATCTGTCAGCAGTGCAAGTGAATTGCTGCCACCCCATTCTCTGGCTGGGTGATGCTCTCCTGGTAACAGCCCAGGCCATGGGTGTTTGTTCCCTTTTCCCTGAGCATAGTATTCATTCTGGTACAGCTGGAAGGATGCAGATAGCTCCCATACCAGCTGACCGCCTCTCCAGGAGGCCTTTAATGGTAATATCTCATCACTGCGCTTTCTGATACCACTCCTCATTTAAGAGCAAGGCCAGCAGTGCTGAAATGCAAACAGATTTATAGAGGTGAGACTACAGAAGGTGAGATTCTGCTCTGGAGCATCAGGAAAGCACAATGCAACTTCACCTGTCACTCCTCCTCGAGTTCCTCAAACAGGAAAAGTTCAGTCACACCAAGTCCATGGACATTTGTTACCCATTCCTTTGCTTTACTAAAATGCTATGACCACCTTATACATTATTATATCCTCTATATTAAGAGGCTCTTTGAGCCGATGGCGTGGCTGTGCCTCAGCCCTGTGACACCACAGCTCAGGGCAGGAGCTGTGCCAGCAGGGTCAGAGACAGCTCTGCACTGCTCTTCCTCCCCAAAGAGCCATCACTGCAGAGGGACAGCAGAGCCAGCCTGGGGTGACAGGCTGCTGCAGGGAGAGGGGCTGCCTGTGGAACCTGTGAGCACTGGGCCTTTCCCCAGCCCCATCCCCAGCAAGGCACACGCAGGATAAAGACCCCAGCCAAGTACATTTGCCCTTTTGAAAGGCAGCATTGCTCACACTTCAGCTAAGAAGCTTTTTTTAAAGTTTTATTTTACAGCCCTTTTCTATCATGTCAAAAGCACAAAGGACTTTTTCTTCTTTACCCTAAAATCCATCTAAATTTAGAGGGGTCTTTCATTATGCTGGGCCAGCATGAGAAGTATGCAAAGAATTTTTACTGATTGACTTAAGGTCAGTAGCCCAGAAAGGGCGTCTGCAGCTTCGATGTAAGATATTGTTTTGATCCACTGGGCCTGAAAAGGAAGGTCAAACTATATTTTATAGCTAACCTTAATCTCATGAGGGCTCCTTTTCTTGCAGTCATCAAGTCTCATTACAAACGTAATAATTACTTACTAAAAAAGATTCAATTATTTATGCATATGCAACCAACAACATATATCAAACTCCTATGAGGAAACAGCCAGAAGATTTTATCTGTATTTGGGAAGATGGACCACCCCTCTAACCACTTTATATAACAGATCAATAGAGTTTCTTCTTGTCAGGAAAGAAGGAGCTATCACAGGCACACCGAAATCTGTTCCTAAAGCAGCACTGATGTCTCTAAGCAACTGCACCCAGCAAGTCTGTCATATAAAGTCACAGTTATTTTATGATCATTTTCAGACAAAGAATTTGTGCATCTCAGGCCCTTACGAATTAATTTCCTCCCATCTGGAAACAAGAACCTTGTCATTTTTGAGTGCCTTGTGCCTGTACGCTGACAGGAGACCTGCTGCTGCCCAGGGCCCCGAGGGCAGCTCCCTTGCCAGGCTTCACCCCGTGAGTCAGGAGCTGCAATTCCTGCAGGGAGCTGCAATTCCTGCCCGGCACTCCCGGCCGAACCAGCCCCGCGTATTTCTCGCTGAAAACAGCGATACTGTTGCACAAAGGGCTCAGCTCAGAGCAGCGTCAGTTGCCCAAGCGCATTCCTCGCAATTAAAATTTCGAAATGCACAACTCCAATTGAGATGCCACGCTGACCTCAGCCGGCCCCTCGGCCCAGCCTGTAAATCGCTGCCTGCGGACTCCAATTGCAGTAGCCCGGGGGTTTCCTCGCAGCTCCTCTGAGTGCACAGCCCGGAATTCGGCGGCACAACCCATCTGTGCTGGCATGGCCAAGGCAGCCCTGCATCGCTGGGAGAGTGCGAGATGCTGTAGGGAAGCAGGGCTGGAGGCTCATCCTTACCAGCACTGTGTGCATCCCTGTGTAGAGCCTGCTCAGACACACCAATGTTGAAAACACAAACGCTGCTACCAGGCCGAGCTCCAATGGATACTGCGAAAAGGGGAAAAAAAAAAAAATTAAAATACACCCATTAAACCAAGCAGCTAGACTGACATAAGAATCTTGTGCTGGGAAGAGGTTCCTGAGCTGTACTTTGCCCAATAGATGAATGTGACCTGAGACAAGGCTCCCCTCAATTAACACACAGCCCTGCTAGAAGGTCACTCCATTACCTGGGGTGCCTGCTTCTGGAAGATCTGCTCTCACTGTGGATCTCTCTGGGAAATAGTTGGTATTTGCAGAATTGTTCCCTACAACAACTATCTGCAAAAATCCCGTTAGAGAGCTTAAGGAAAAAGGCACAGCATGTTGTACAAGCCATGCCTGAGGTAGCACTGCAGTCTCAGCTCAGCCAAGGGGACTGTGACAGCTGCAGAGTCTGACCAGAAGTGTGATCGATAGTCCTCGAGCAGTGGGCTGAGTGGGAGAATCAATGTCTGGGCTGAAACCACAATCCAGCTACCAGAGCATCAGGACCTCTTTTTCCCGTGACACTTAAAGGTTTAATCATCTTCTTATGATGCTGTTTTTGCTTAATACCCTCTCTGAGTAGCCTAAAAACATGAAGAAAGCATTTAAATAAATCAACATTTAAAAATGAAAAGACCCACATTTAGTAAAGAATAGGCTTAACATATTAGCCCTTAATCCACTCAATTCAAACCCTGAAACTGAGTGGGCTGGGCTCCTTTCAGTCCATTAGGGAGATTTTTCAGTAAAAAATAAATCAACTCAAAATATAAATAAATGCAATTAATTCATCCAATTTGACACAAAGACTCCATCTTCTGCCAGAGGCTGACGGCTGACCAGGGTGGCCACAGGTCAACACAAAAATGCTTCTGTGGAAATTCTAAGCATAACAGCTCTCTCTCTTCTGACCCTTTCCCCTGGCATACTCCAGCCCCTTGAATAGAGAGCTCAGACTCAGCTGCAGATGTCACTCCAGTTCATAAACCACTATTTTTCCTCGTTTCTCTAAGCCTTTGGAGCATTTACAGCCACTTGACTCCTCCCTTAGCAGGCAGCCTGGGAGCTAGTCCAGATCGGTAACTGATGATTAGGGCATCTTGAAAAGATAGCAGCATAATGTACTGGGAGATTTTTCCATCTTAATAGAGGCAATTAAACCATTTAATTATTTGACAGCAGCTTTATAGTTTCATGGCAGTTTCCAAGCAGCAGAAGACAGCCTGGGAAGAGCTGCATGTCCCACTGGTCACTATGGATTCAGGAGGTGGTGATGCTGCCCAGGTCTTCTTGGCAGCTCTGACACATGGGATGGATCCAGGGCTGACAAAAATTCCCTCTTATGGCTCCGTGTCCCCATCCCACTGTCAAGCAGTGATGATCTGACCAGTTACCACCCAGGGAGCAAGGAGCCCTCTTGGTTACAAGGGTTTAACCCTTGAGAGGGCTGAGAAACATTCTTAAGTACAATGCAGTCAGGAAGTTATTATTCCTAGAGTACAGGAAACACAGGCTTGGGTTCATTAAATGGAGCAAAAATAATAATCATGGAGAAACGAGTTTCCAGGAAATAAACCTTTTAGAAAGATGACAAGGAAAAAATAATGAGACTCCCTCAAGCAGCCTCCAGCTCCCGTGCAGTGAAGTTGCTGTTACTCCTCTGCCAAGCAGGATTTCCAATCATGTTGTGTGCTGTTACTTTAACACAGGTTAGAGCCAGGGAGTTTCCAAGGATGCGTTTCCTTTCATACAGAATCCACGTGATCCAGAGCTCCTTTGGTTTCCCTGGGAGCCAGCATGTCCCAATGTGAGCACTGACTTGGTGGGCACGGGGTGAGCACAAAATGCTGACAACCAGGCTCCTTCCCTCCATGGTCACCCCACGTGCAAAAACACAGTGAACCCACCAAACCACAGCAGGGCAGTGCAGCCTGCCAGCAGCTCTGAGAGGAGTCCATGCCAAAAAAAAGGACATTTCCACTAAATTTCTTTTTGTGTCTACTATTGACCAGCTACAGGTAAGCACAGGGAAGAATACACATTTTTGAAAATAAATACAAAAGAACTCTGGAAGTAGCAATATCTTTGGATTTGCAAGCTGTATGCTGGAAGCAAACACAGGCTTTCCTTTTTTTAATATATTTTCTTTTTCTGTTTTCTTTTTCTACCCGTACCTTGTACTGGTTCATGGTTGCAATGAAAAAGGAGAAGGAGATGGCTGTAGCTGCCATGGCGTGGGTGGATGGCATCCCATACTCTGCATTCGTCCTCATCTCCAGCTTCACGACGGGTGGTGACAGGGGCCGAGGCCACTTCAGGATGTCCTTGGAGACCTGGCCTACATACATCACTATCTGGGGACAGGAAAGGCCACAGGGCTGTCAGTCAGCACAGGCAATCCCCATGCAGCCCACCCAAGAACCACCTGTATTTCTGTGCTTTTTCCTGCAGAATTCAGCCCTCCAAGCAGAGAATTATTCCCTGAATTATTAAAGGGTTTTCCATTAGCTCAGCCAGCGAAGGAAGTGGTGGTTTTGCTGCACTGTGTGGTAACCTGAGCAGAAGTGTGACCAAAAGGAGGGTTGGCTGATGAGATTCAGCAATACAGGACAGTGTGAGACAACTGGCTCCCACCCCATGCCAGGGAAGTTTAAGTTTCCTCATTATCCCTTATAACCTCTCTCCTGCAAAGAAACCAGCTATAAGAGAAATTTTTCCACCCCCACATTTGAATCACTGCCTTGCCCAGCCATGTCCAGCACCAGCTCCCCCATTCCCAGCAGCTCCCACTCCACCCACTGCACCAGGAACTCTGCTGGGACACACCACCCTGTGGTTATTAAATGACAGCCTCACAGAGGCAGCAGAGGGAAAACTGGACAAGCAACATGAGGTACCAGCTCTCCTGCCTAACTCCCCAGTAAAAGGCTTTTATTCCCTGCTTGGGACAGCAGAGGTTTAAGCAGGAGTTGCATTAATTAGCAGCTGAGCACAGCAACACAGTATTTTTAGGGGAAATGTCACATTCTCGGGTCAGCAAGAGAAGCAGAGGAAAAGGGCAGTGCTACCCAGCTTCCCTGAGAGGTGCTGCCCATCCAGCCATGCCCAGGGCATCCTTGGCTTCTTAGCAACCTCTTCCCAAAGGCAGCAGGCCCTCAGCATCCACAGTGAGGGCATCTGAGAAAAGTTAACCAGGCTGTCCCTGTAGGATATGTTTGCTTCCTGTTGTAGATCTCCCCCCTTTAGAAAATGCAGCATAGGCAGAGAAGGTGCTTTAAAACAAAGCCAAGCAAACCATTTTCCTTTTTGTTTTTGAATACAAAAATCAGATTAACTGGTATCTACTGTGAAAGCTCAGTTGCTGTGTGAGACAGCTCACTCTTCTGTTTCTCATGCTTCCACCAGCAAAGAGGGGTCTTAAAATAACATCCTTCCCTTGCTACTGGAGCTGGCCATATGCTGGAACAGCAACACAATCACCCACTGCCACATTTGTCACCAAGCACATTGCATCCCTCTCTCTCCCATCAGCCATTTAAAAAATGGTTTCACATTAAAGGAAAGATGGCAGGACTGGGGAAAAGCCAGTCAGATTCCTTCATCCTTCTCTCTACAGCAAAGCACATGTCAGAGAGTGCCAGACTTACAGTCAGCACCAGGGCCTGGAAAAGTGACTGCTGTGCCTTTGCATCCTTTATGCCTCATCATGTGAATCACATCACTGCCTTGTTATCAGCAGCAGGTGGGACACACACGGCACAGGGAAGACAGTGAATACCCTGCCCCAGACTGTTCACCGTAAACAAAGACTCAAGGAACAAATGTCTCTTAAAAACCTACTGTGTGGGTTTATTTAGTCAATGCCATCAGTTTCCAAATGGATGCAGGGCGCAGGTTTGGAAGTTAATTAAATTCCAGGGCTGAAAGAAAAATTACTCTCTCGGGCAGAACATAAAACATTGAGGCTGCCATTTGTGATACCATCTGAGAGGCAAGGTAGGATGAGCCAGTTTATCAGCAGTCCTGTATAATAATGACTTCCACTTGTGGAAGTATTATTAGCACTAGAACGTAAGAGCATTGCAGAAAAGGAAATGAGTCATCTCAAAAATGAAGGCTATGCTAGGATTCCTGTGATGGTGAAAAACAGACTGAATGCTGGAGGTGGGATGGGTAAGTGAAAATACCAGGCATCCTCACAACACCCTCCCCTTCCTGGCATCCCAGATTAAATTCTGACCCTTCTACTATTTAGAAACTCATTGTATAGATGGTAAGGAGAGGTGAGACTACCTTCATAAAACATGAGGGGACTCCAGAATATACTCAGGCTAAGCACTGATCTCTGAAGCATCAGACCTTTGCCTTTAGCTTATCTGGGTACCGTGAACGTAACTTTACACACATAGTCCTGAATTATTTGGCAGAAGCAGCGCTTGTGAGTGGGGTAGAACACCCCCGAGCAGCTGAGCTGGCAGGCGTCCCGAGAGAACCACGGCAGGTGCACATTGCTAAAGGCCACCCCGCACGGGTGGGGCTCTGTCACCTGCACCCCACGGGCTGCGTACAGCGGCTGGGGGACACGGCACTGCCCAGGGACTGCAGGGAATGCAGGGACACGGCACTGCCCGGGGACTGCAGGGACACGGCACTGCCCGGGGACTGCAGGGACATGGCACTGCTCGGGGACTGCAGGGACATGGCACTGCCCAGGGACTGCAGGGACATGGCACTGCCCGGGGACTGCAGGGA
>VZTB01015248.1:15787-37057 GCA_013397245.1 Thryothorus ludovicianus | reverse complement strand
TGCAGGGACACGGCACTGCCCAGGCTGCAGGAGCTGCAGGGACACGGCACAGCCCAGGCTGCAGGAGCTGCAGTGACACGGCACTGCTCGGGCTGCAGGAGCTGCAGGGACACGGCACAGCCCAGGCTGCAGGAACTGCAGGGACACGGCACTGCTTGGGCTGCAGGAGCTGCAGTGACACGGCACTGCTCGGGCTGCAGGAGCTGCAGGGACACGGCACTGCTCGGGCTGCAGGAGCTGCAGGGACACGGCTCTGCCCAGGCTCCGCACAGGCTCTTTGTTCACAGCACGGCAAGGCAGAGCTTCTGCCAGACCTGCCTGCCGCGGGCAGCAGGGTGCCCTCGCCGGGGACAGCCCTGTGGCACAGAGCAGGGCAGGAGCAGCACTAGTGTGACACATCCATCCAGCAGTGCTCACCCCTGCCCTTCTCTCATGAACATCCATGTTTTCCCACTGGAATGAAAATGACTCTGAACTCTGCCAGGTTAAATCCTTGCAACAAATGTAAGCAGCAATAAAAAACCAATCAACCAAAAAAACAACACAAATCCTCAAAAACTGCAACTTAAACCCAAGACCTTCCTCAAACTCTAGTACCTACCACTACAGCTGGGCTGGCCTGTGCTGAGGGCAATAGGCAATAATAACCCTTTACAGTAAACCAGGACTCCAGGCGTAGGAAAGGCAAGGCTTTATTGCCACTTTGAGTGAACAGCATCACATTTTACTACACAAAGGCAACTAGCAGTTGCTATAGCAGCAAGACAGCCTCTGTCTTGCTGCTATAAGAATCTGAGTCTTTTTCTGAGACCTCCCTCTTAATTTGCTCTGAGTCATATATATGGTCTCCAAAAATACTTCTTCACCTGAGTCTTCACCTGAGTCTTTGCATCAGGATAAACCAGACAAATCTATCTTTGTATTTTAAGAGATCTTGCTGTAGTGAACAGCTAAAGAACCAAATTTGAGGCATTAGCATTTACACAGATGTGGATACCTACTCATTTGTTCCAACATCTGCAGGAGATCCCTCTGGAGACAGGGGCTCCTTTCCTTCTGAGTATCTGAGCACCATGAAGTGACCTGTTTCCTTGACATACCTGTACCTCTGACGTGTAACCCAACCACCTAAGAGGAAGAGGTTTTTCTCACCTGCAGGTGCTGTCTGGCATTTGCAATGGTTTTCTCTCACTCCTCACATGCATCACTCCTGTGACAGGAAGCAAGAGCTCAGGAAGCAGATTTACCACCACAGTGCAGATGCACATGGAGCAGACAGACACAACTAAGCCAGTTCCCTGTGGAGAGGCATGGCAGCAGTGCCACAGAGTGCAGTTTCCTCTGTGGGACATTCCTATGGCAGCTGCCCAGACCCTGAGCCTGGCAGGGTTCAGGAAACATGCTGAGTGCTGCAGGTGTGCTTCATCCTCCTTCAGCCCTGCCCTGCTACATCCTCTGCACAGGATGGACACACCTGACCCTCCCACGGGCATATGAAGGTCAGGAGGAGCAATTCTTTTTGTATTCTGTAATATTTCAGCTAACAAAGGGGAACCAGATCATATTTGTTTTCAACTTCTGATTTTTGCAGCTGTCTTTACCTTCATTATTGATCTATTAAAAGGACAAGACAAAATTCTAGAGAAGGCATGCAGTCAAATATCATTGGCAACTTCTTCCCTGAGACTCACAGTGTGGAAGCCTGACTTTGAATCTGCTGGTTCAGTTCCAAAATAGAAATTCTATAACCTGGCTCTAGAAACCCTGGCCTGCAGTAGTATCTGTCATTTTCCCAAAAAGGAAATTTACAGTTTGGAAATGATATTACTTTTGGTTCCTTTCACAAGCACTGTGCACTGATAGGAATGACCAAGCATATTGAAGAAAAAAAATGAAGGATGCACTATTAATAAATATTTGCAGATTAGTCAAACAGAAGTAAAGACTGTATGTGGTTGCTGAGGCATGACTTTGATTTACTATAGAGAAATTAAGCCAAACACACAGCCTGCACTGTTCTGTTCTCAGCATCCCCCAGAGAAGTGACCAGATAAACACTGCAGCAGATACCAGCTGTGACTGTGTCCCTGGAGCATCACTTGCTTCAGAGTGAAAGAGGAACAGGGCAAGGAAGAGCATGTTTTTGTGGAGATACTCCTCCTACCCCCAAGTCAATGCCAAGAACGAAGGCTTGGCTTCAGGAAAGCACACCATGAAAGTCACTGAGCAGCACGGCTGGCCCCTTGCCCGGGCAGCAGCCCAGGTGGAGGAAGCCCTGCAGAGCAGAGGAGCCCCAGACACTGCCAGCCTGGGGCCCTAAGCCACCCTCAGATTGTGTCCTGCTCCCTCTCCCCTCCTGAAGCACAGGGCTGCTCCCCGTGTGCCAACACCAGCAGCAGGGCTGGGATCCTCCTCGAGGCACACACACCTCGTGGGAGAGGGTAGCTGGCTTTCCCAGAGCTCCAGGACCTGCCATTTCCAGCGTGGGTATTGTTTTCCAGAAAATACATTAACCTTGTGCTGTCTGCACAGGAGCTTTTCATGTTTCCCAAGGGTTTCCCAGGGTCAGTGGGACATTCAAGGTCGCATTCAGCTGGTGGGATGCTCAAACCCTTGGGCTGTCCCAGCCACCCAGGAAGCAGCAAATCCAGCAGGCAGGTCTCCAGCCCACCACAGGCAGCACAGCATTCACATCACAGCAAAGGGCAGCAGGAGGCAGGGGGACAGGGGAAAAACAGCATGAAAAGCTTTCTGAAAAATAGGGTTTTATATACATATATCTCTAAGGCAGGAGGACTTTGTCTCAATTCGAATTTCAGAAACACAAAATCAGAACAAGATTAGTAGAACTTTGAGCCTCCAGAAGCACAACCAGCCAACACCCTAACACATTCACTCTGTCTTTAAAAGAAACCTTTAGACAAAATCTATAAGGAAGTTGACTATCTTATAATGGGCTTAGAGAAGGAAATTTGAGTCCAGGCTCCTGGTTGCAGGAAAAAGTACTGTCACATTGATCTGGTTTGTCATCTAACATTTAAACTGGAAAACTGTACACCTAGAAGTTCTGTTGAAATACAAAAGCTTTCCTATTTAAACTTCACCTTAAATGATTCACAGCTCGTCTCAGTTATGAAAGCCTTATTGGCACTTTTTCTTCAAGGGTGGAGTACAGCTACCAGCTCTTGCAAAATTCCCTTTCAATCAACATTTTATCAACTTGTACACACCATTTATTTTTGTATTCTGACATGTAGTTACTTATGTGCCTGAATACAGTTTTACATGCTCTTGTGCAGTGCAATTTTTGCTGCTTTAAAGAGCTCAGCTTTCAAGTGACTGTGTTTGTCAGCAGTTCCAGGCTTGTTTTGGTGAAGTGTTGTAAAGGCACTAAAAACTAACAAACACATAGGAATTGCTAAACCCAAAGTTTTCTTCCAAGTGTGTTTTCAATCACTGCACAGAATTATCAGTAGCATCACAACTGCAGGTAAACTCCTGCTGATTAGGAAACTCCTGGTTACCCTGAGAGGGAGTTCAGAGCTCATCACTGCTGAGTAACTGAGGGCTGAACAGCCTTTAGAAAACTGTTCCTCTGAAAAGCAAGATGGAAACTGCTATGGATTCAGACCCAGGACCTTCTCAGTCTTGTTGAAGGTGTCCCTGCCCAGAGCAGCTCAGGGAGCCCCGAGGGGCACACACAGCCTGGTATCACCAGACACCCAAACTCTGCCTTCCTTCAGAGGTGCCACCTATCCCTGAGTCAGCAGCTTATCACTGTCACATGCCAAAAGCTTCCACACCTGCCCAAACAAAATCCTTTCTGGCCAGCTCTTATTTACATTGCATAAATTAAAGTTTTATAGGCTATAAAGAGGTGTGGCCTGAGGGAAATACCCAGAAAAAGAGATTTCCAGGCATGCTGAATAGCAAACTGAAAGAGCAATTTTTTTTTTCCAGGTCTCTGCCTTTGAAATTCCACATCAAAATAAAGATTTCAATTCTGAAGCACTGCAAAAATTGAAAAACCAGAAGAACAGAAACAAAGTGAGCTTTCACCTCTTGAGCTGAGATGTGCAGAAAATTTAAGTACATTTGGGGTCTGTGTGAAGCTATTTTTCACCTCTGCACTTCCTGGCTGAAATTGAAAGAGTGACAGGCATCAAAGCCTTGCCTGCACAGTTTCAAGAGTGTTTACTGGAGAAGAGAAGCAAAGACACCAAGGTACCTTCATTACTGAGCACCTTGCTCAGAAGTTTCATACAGTTATTTCCTCCATCTGTCCACAAAGGTGAAGGTAAAGCCTGCACAGATCCTCTGAATCCTCAGAGGCAAGGTCCCATGGGAGCACAACCTGCTGCTTTAGGCTACCAAAGCACCTGGATGCAGCAACAGTCAGCATTTCCCACAGCCATCCACCTGAACAGAAAAGCACAAGCAGCTGGCTCTGGGGACCCAGGGCTGGAGAACACATTCCAGGGTTCCAAGTCCACTCCTCTGCTGCTGCTGAAATAAACTCTTTATAATTTTTTTGCTGTCCTTCACCCTTCTAGGGCTATTTCACAACCTTTGGCTTGAAATTATTTATGACTACCTTATGCATGTTTCTTCTTGTGACTGTAGTTTTATTTTAAGAAGCTCCTTCCTTCCCATGGTTTTTGCAGCCAGCCCCATTCTCTCTCCAACTTCATTTTGCTAGGGATTTATCTAAGCTTTCAGTCTCTGCTCAGAAAATAATCTGTTCTTTAATCATCCCTGGCCCTGCTCCAATTTGAAATTATCTTTCTCAAATGGGGGTGACTGGCTCCACATAAACTATTACAGATAAGATGGCAGGAAGTCTTTGTAAACAGCATTAATGCTGCTTTAATTTTCAAGGGAAGAATCTCCTCTGATTCATCCCGAGACACCAACATTGTCATTTCCAACTTGCAGCAGAAACTCACAGGTTTAAGTGGGAAACAGCACAAAAAGGACCACCCTCAGTACCACTTCTGCTTCTCCAGAAACACTTCTCCTGGCCAGCAGTGTCACCATCAGCCCTGCCAGCCATGTCCCCAACATATCCGTGTGCTTTGCCCCAGGCTCTTGAAAAATCATCTCTGGTCCACCCTCTGTCCCTGCTAAAGAGCTTGCTGAGTAACCTCTCCTCATCCTGAGCACCCCCTTTTGAGGGGATCTACTCCTACCTTTCCCTTAGGGCTCTCCCTTTGATACCAGTTCCATTCCCCAGATGGATAAGAGCCTTCTGCAGCACATGCCTGTGTCCTGCAATTGTCCCTTCTTGCTCTTCCCAGCCCTCCACTCACAGCTGTTGTCAGAGATCATCAGGCTGCCTGGGTTTTTACTGTCCTCTGACACAGTTCTTCTTAGCCATGCATCATCATCATCATCATCCATTCAAAAGCATTTCTTCAAAACTCCCCCAGCAACCCCCTCCAATTTAGTTAAAAGCACAGCTTTGTCCCACGGACACCTTGGTGTTTCCTGTGCAGCTGAGCCAAATGTCACATCCATGACCAAGGCATCTGAGGCCAGGCTGGACAGGGCTTGGAGCAACCTGGTCTGGTGGAAGGTGTTCCAGCCCACAGCAGGGGGTGGAAGGAGGAGATTTTTAAGGTCCTTTCCAACCCAAGCCATTCCATGATTTTATGACTCTGTTAGACAGACCAACGCCATGAGTGCAGCAGCTCACCAGCAGGAGATTCTCCCAACTGAGCATGCCACAACACTAACACATGGCCTGTACAGCCATTTTTAGCCATTGCACAATGGTTACATTAATAATATCAATAATCTTGTATCTAATAATATTAATAAACTACATATGATTAGTGTTTTAAAAATACAGATTGTTGCAAGCCCATGTATTTAAAACAGTTTCCCCTCTTCAGTATAAGGTGCAACTCCATAACTCAGTAAGTGAAAAATAATATTAATTATCATAATATTAGATGCTTGAATACTCTAATTAAGCCAGACTAGATCTGGCTGATACTCAGATGAATTCCTTGTAAGGAAAAGACAAGGGAAGTCTACAGAAATGCATGTAAAGAACTCCAAAGGCTCATTTTTTTGAGCAATATGCAAACCCAGAAGGCAGTGACTACCAATTTTCATCTTCTGTGGCACATTTCCAGAAGCTGTAGGTGTACTCCTGGCCAAAACCCAGCTCTAGTTATACTGTGTCCACCTACTTATAAATTTCATCTGCAAGTTATTTTTCATGTTCTCTTTATAAAATATATTGACTAAGATTACTGGCACAGAGCAATGGATGTCTTCTGTCCGAGACCAGGTGTATTTGAAATGTATGATCCAATTCAAGTTGGTTTTATTATTTCTTATCATATTATTTGGTCAAAAGACAAAATATTATTAACCAGAATTGACTAGATCATGGAGAAGCTTTACTGTAAATAAATAAACTTTGATATCATATTTAAGCTTTTATCAAGCTTCAATTTCTTAAATCAGTGTAGATTAATGGCTAAACCTCCAGGCTCTGCCACCTGGCAGAGGTGCTCCATACCTCCCTTCTCTGTTCTAAAATGGTTATATTTGGGCAACAATATCTGATCAATACCAAGCAATGGCAATGACAAAACAGCCTGTACCAGCCTGAAGTGCCTGGTTATCTCCTGTTTTTTCAGTGCTACAATGGAAATACATAATTCCAGATACCCCAAACCTGTGCTGAAGCAGTGCTGAAGTCAGTTAATTTATGAATGCTCTCATATTAATAAAAATCAATGCTTCCAAGCCTTAGCCTTCAACAGACAATCTGATCTTTCCCCCCTCAAGTGACTGCAGAAACACTCTGCTTATTCCACTGCAGCCTGCATATCCTCTTACTATCAGGTTTGTAGGAATTTTAACCAAGCCAGAACAATATGAAATTACACAGAAGAAATGAGAATAAGAGAAAGATTTCCTAAAGTGATGAAAAACAATTCCTGAAATATTATGATGCACTGGGAAGGAAGTGTTTTCCCAACTGTTCTTTGCAAACTGTATCAAAAGCAGTTCAGTCAGTGATTGTGCTGGAAAAAAGTCAGTCCAAGATGTGGCAGAGATGAAGAAACCCTGAATCAGATGATGCCTCTCACCTCCTCTCTCAGTATTGCAATGCCTTTTTCTTCCTAGGCATGAGCTGCACATGAATAGTGTTGGTGCTTCTGTTGTTTGAAGGGATTTTGTTTGTTTGAAGGGTTGTTTTTGCTCTTAAATATTCATTTGCTATGGATACAGAATTAAAGTTTAAATTAATCATAGAAATACTTACAGACCAAACAATTATCATTCTTCTAGACACAGAGTGATCTATATTCCAGTAGGTAAATGGAAGGAAAGTGATATAAAAAATCTCTTCACCCAAAGCAGCTGAAAACTTGAACAAGTAGTAGTAGAAGTAGTTCTTCACAATATACTTCTGTGTACAACCCTGGAAATAAGAGAATTTATCATTTTAGTGAATTTGAAAAATATAACAAACACTTAAAATATTATAACTGCTACAGTTCCCAGTCCATAAACCAAAGTGTTTGTTATAAAAAGTGTCAAGAAATGAAGTTCAACTTTTATACTAGAATGAAGACTGTAGTGATAGCACAGCTATGTTTCCTGCAGAGCAAAAATTATTCAGACTAAGGTAGCAGTCACATGGACAAAGACTTTGAAGAGATAGGATCAGCCTTTCCTCCAGGGTAATCAGGTGTATTTCATAAAAGGTATTGACGTGCTAAGTTTGAAATTTCTACATCAGTAGACAAAGCCACAGCTGCTTTCACTGGAAATGCGTTCAGAGGTGAAAAATTTAAACTGCAATTACTGAACTACTTCATTTAAAATTTGCTTCATTACAGTCCCTGAAATTTGCTGCCAGGTGCTGTTGACACCAGCCCTCAGCAGAGTTCTTCCATGTGCCTCCAGCCCTGTGCTCCTGGTGTCAGGATCTCGTGGGATCACCCCACACAAGATGCCACAGCTGGCACAGCTGGAAGAGTCAGCTCATACGTGGGGCTGGGCTCAGCAGCCACAGCTGCACGAGCAGATCCAGGGGAACACAAGGCTCTGAGTGGGCAGAGAGCAGAGCTGCACCTGTCACCATCAGATTTTCACTCCAACGCTTTAAGGAACAACCACGAGGTTGTCTTTTTAAGCATTACTAGTAGATACATTGCAAACAGCGACACTTTAGCATTTTATTTAGCATGAAATTTCATTCAGTCTCTGGATTTGGCAGCTAGATGATTTCATTAGCTGTACCCCAATTAACATGCTTGTTTTCTCTCTTCCAAAAGGTGACACCCAGCCCTCCAGAGCTGGGAAGCCACACAAGAGCACACATTGCTTAGGCCATGACTTTGGCCTCTTGTTGAATGTGTCCAGAAAAGATTTGCTGCTGCTGCTGCCATTTGGGACTAGGACACCACTAGGAAGCCTCACACTGTTAGCAGGAGCAACAGGCACATTTTGTAGGTGTATCTGTCACTTCAGGAAATGAGATAGACAGATAGACAAAAAGATAGATACACAAACAAGAGTCTTCATTCAGAGAAAGAGCAAAGAAGTCAGTCTAGTCTCACTCCATCTTCCCCCAAAACTTAAAAGTGTGCACATTCTCTATGTAAACACAAGATGAAAGAACTTCCTAAAGATGAGAAATGAGAAGGGATCACGAAGGTCTCAGCACAGACACACTAAGTTAAGATACAGCTTTGACATAAGCTTGCAAAGCTCTCCAAATAGGAAAACTGTTATGCTTGGAGCTAGCTGTGTAACTAGTTTACTAAAGAGAAACTTTCATCCTATGTGCTAGTGAGAAAATATAAAAATTGTCTAAGGAGTGTAGACATGCACTTGTGACTCATTGCAAAAGCCAGTCCCTTCATCTGCTTTTAATGCAGATATGAGGCAAACTGCACAGAGATAACAGCAAGAAGAAAAGAACTTGCATCCATTCAACTACCATAAAAAAACCCACAACTTGAATTGATTTTTGCACCAATAAGCAGAAAAGATGAGTCAACATTTTTTTAAATGCCAGGGTCAGAGAAGTGTTCCCCCATCTGTCAGTCACAGAGGAGTTCCTGGCATCCCTGTAGGATAACAGCTCTATGCTGTGGCTGGCTGCATGACAGAGCAATCAGCCTGAGTGTCTCAAGTCTCATCTGCCACTTAGAGAACACCCTCAGCACAATTAGCAACTCCAATGCTTCTGTCTGAGATCCTGAAACTGTATTTGGTGACACTTAGCACAGCCCCACAGAAAGCTCTTTTCTGGCACCACTAGCTCCCCACTTAAGCATTGATCTCCAGGGTATTGGGAATTATGTGCTTGTGTGCTTTAGCTCAGAAAGGATCAGACACATCCCTAAGGTAATGCTTTTATACTTGCAACCTCATGGGATGAGGGATAAAACTTCCTAATTCCAGTAATTGTTTTGTGGGGAAAACTATGGTTTATCAGGTTCTAAAAGAAATGTGGTATTAAAAAAATATTTCCAGGCTGAAGGCAGGTCCAAGTCCTTCAACATGATTTTTTAAACCCTTTTTTTTTTCCATTCCTTTTCTATCAGAAATTACACACACAAGTTTGGTTGGGTTTTTAGCATCTTTTTTTTTAAATCTGCACCAGCAGTTGGGCACAGCCAGTGTGTGGCAGGGACAAACAGAGCCTGTGACACGATGCTGGCAGCCACATGTCAGACACACAGAGTGACATTTTTGCTCCACTTCATGCTTGGTAGTGCATGGTAAAAAAGTGATGTTTACACTTGTTAGGATCCCAAAGCAGTGTAAGTACAGCAAGCCTCCTCCATGCACCTTCAGACTGCAGTTAGCTCACATTTACTATCCACACCCACTATTTCTGCAGAAATCAGAGTGCAGTGCTTTGTGAGTGCTTTCCCTTTTTATTCTCATTCTAAGCCCAGTGCAGAAAAACATATTATTTGTGTTAACATCTCCTAACATCCCCAGAAATTTATTCAATCTCGAATTTTAAGTAACTCCTATCTTTAGACTTGGTTATTCTTAATGTACTACAGTGACCTGATGCCTTCCACAATGCCTGAAGCCCTTTCAGCAAATCAGCCCTTCCATGCATCTCCATTGCTTTTCAGTCTGGATCAGAGAGGTTATAATGGGCAGCAATTAGGGCTGTAGATAAAGTCAGAATTTTTAGAGCATTTCAGAAGCAAGATGTAATAGGCCTCAACACTCACAGAACACATTTCACAAAAATGACCCTTTACACCAACAATACAATACCTATTTTGAAAAAACCCAAGTGCTCAGACTACAAGAAACTCCCATGGATGTATGAGTCTCCATAAATAAACTACCCAGCTATTGGCACAGAAAATGGCTATTGCAGGTCATCCCACATTTGCACAGGGGTGGGTCACCCACACCAGGTGCTGCCACAGCACCCACCCAGCCTCCCTGGAGCGTGGGAGCATCCCCAAAACATTCCCACAGGGCCAGAAGAGCAGGGCAAACCAACACCGTGGTGGCCCTGGGGATACAAAAACACACAGTGACACAGCAGGGGAGGAATCCATCATTTTAGAAAAGATGTATATATGTAGTGTTTAGCCTTCAAAGCAGAAGCAAAGGAACAGCAGCTGAGCCACTAACATAGATTACATAGATAAAAAATGTATTTTTAGGGGAAAAAAAAGTAGCTGTGCAAAGACACTACTCATTGCAATTCCTCTGGGAGATCTTTTGTCAGAGAGCAAAACAGGCTGCAGCTTTTCCTGCCCTGTCTCTAGAGACAAGCTGTGCAGCATCAGACTTCAAGGCTCAGTCTGACCCAGAGATCCCATTAACCAACACTCTGTTCTCAGCTCTCAATTACTTCAGATCTTTCAGAAGATGTACATGCTTAATTGAACTTCTTGAAGTCCCTTGCTCCCCTTCCAACAGAATTAGGAGATTCCCTCCCAAAGCCCCAAATGAACACATTAAATACTTTAAAGTTTCTTAATGTGGTAAAAAAAGGGTTCTAAATTTAGAGAAGCCACCAAAAATCAGGCACAAAATAAAAAATAAAAAAATCCAGTCTAGATGTTGCTGTACATGAAGACAATATAAATCAGACAATTCAGCCCCACAGGGCTATACTGTTTAGAGTAAAACTAGTGGTAAAAAGCCTTCTGTACTGGAGTACCCTGCATAAGCAGCCAGTTTTATATCACTTCATGTTTATTAACTGTACCAAGTTAAAAAAGGAATCTATCAAGTCACAACAACAACAACTAAAAATTAGATATTGGTCATTAAATTTTAGAAAATAAGAAAAAGCAAAACCCATGATTATGAAAAGCTTCAGCTCCTCCATCCACCTGCACAGCTGCATGTTAAACACGTTGAGTTTCCTGAAGAGCCAGCCAAGAGCACCTATGCACCCACCTTCCCTGGGAGCTCCAACACTGCAACCCATTGCTCCACGAGGAAGGAATGGGGAGGCCAGGGAACAGGAGCTGTGCCCCAGTGAGAGCTCCAGGTGTGGCCATGAGCCCTGGCTGGGTGCACAGCAGTAGGGTGAGGGGGGAGCCAGCACAGGAACAATACAGAGCCAGGGAATGAATTGCAGAGATGTCAGGGGGCAGCAGGGGCAGGACAACAGCACACAGAACCCACAAACTACACACAAGGAGCCCCAAGGCATCAAAAATACACTTCACCAAGCTCATCCATATGTGCAGCTTCCCACTCTGTTTAAATGCTTTAAAACAAGTAATTGATTTTTCAGTCTGTGCAGAACATGAGGCAGCCAGTTTTCAATAGCTGTCCAGGTTTCCAGAGTGTTGTTGGAGGGACACCTAGAGTCAACCAAAACCTCAGAAATGTGCAGATGGAGACAAACAGAAATCATAAGAAAATACTCCTTAAATGACATAAAATTTTGCCCAACTCTGCTGTTGGCAGCAAGCCCTTGTTGACCAGCACACTGAGGACACATGCAGCTCCCAGCTGTCCTGCAAGCAAAGACAGCAGCAGGCACTCCTGGCCAAAAGAGCAGGAATGTGGCCTGGACCCACCAGCTGATGCAAAAGCAAGACAATCATTGCATGAGACACAACAATGCTCAAGCTTCAAGCCAGAGAGTCACAGCACTTTCAGTGGTCTCAGGTAAAGAACCAGTGGGGAGCCTAAAAATCAGGCAGAATTCTGGCAGTATTTCAGAAATTTCTCGACTCGTTCCAAAAGGTCATTGGATAAAACTCTCAGCAAGGTACAACAGAAGGGCAGTGCTGCACAGCCAACAGCACCAGGGATGGCTGGAAGCAGTCAGGCTCACAGGGGCCGTGCTTTGCCAGACCAGAGGCTGAGACCACCCAGACAGACAGTGGGACAGCAGATCTCCCACCAATGTCCCCCTGGGCACAATGCTCATCCAGTCACCACATCTTACACCAGAATGGATTCATCCAAAGTGTCCCCTTCAGCCTGCAAAGGATGGTCAGCTGAGACAGCTACACATATCTGCACATCAACACACACCGAGCACAATAAAGATGGAATGGTCAAGAGCACAGTTAGGACACGTCAGCCTATGTGTGAAAATTTCATTTTCTAATTTTTATATTATTTGCCTTTCACTCTGATTAGTAGCTAGAAGATAGACTGAATTTCAGGTTTCATTTCTGTATCTTGCTCTAGAAGTAACATGAATAGTCTCCTTCCTTGTACTGAAGGAACACACATAGAAGTAAGAGAATCTGCCAAGTCATTTAAATATAAAGTGGAATAACAAGACTAGAGGTGACAGAGCATTTGTTTAGGCCATTAATAGGAAGAATCAAAGAAGGAAAAACTGATTATGCTGTCTTCCCTAAAGAAAGCTGTCCTAAAGAAACCAAAGGAAGTCTGTTTCAGATGGAAAGGGGAGTGGTTGCTCAGGAGGCTGAGATTGCTTGTGAAGGACCATGCTTGCAGTCACTGGAAAGGACAGCCTCACATTTCCTGACAGACAGCCCAAACCAAGGCTGGTCCAGCTTGTCCACCAAGGATGGATGGCTTACACTCCCACCACTCTGGTGGAAGTTTGTCTAACCTGTCCCTATCAAACCAGAGGTGGAAACTCCACTGCTTGCTGCAAGTGCTTTGCTCTCCTGCCACCCAGCCTGAAACTTTCTTGCTGAAATTGAAACCTATGGCTATTTTCTTATCTACTGCAGACAAGGAACAAATTGTTTCCTTCCTGTGAAGGCTGACACAGGAGAAGGTTGTTATAGGATAGTTATGTCATTTTTGAGTGCTTCTCTTCCACTCCCTAATCACCTGGTAATTCTTACAGGGGGTACTGAGCATTTTCCTGACACAGCACCTAACGTGCCTTGAATTACAGAGCCCAAAGATCAGATGTGGCACTTCAGCAACGCTGAAAGAACAGTCCTGCACAATGTCATTCATTTTGTGGGCAATTTTCAGAGGTTGTCACTATTGAACTATGCCAAGCCTGTGATTTCAAACAACTTTTTTTCCTCCATGAAAAGTCTACCACGTTTATTGTTCCATTCTACTGTTGAGTCTACACCTGTTTATTCAATAAGTATCTGCACCTATTGAATAGAAGTCAATTTTCAACTCTATCTCCAGGCTGACAAGACTATCTGACTTCTGTTCTCATCCTCTAGCCCAACTGCACCTTCTAAATTCATCTCACAGGCATCATACCTCTCACACTTAGGTTTCCAGCATGTGCTTTCCACATGGCAAATAAACCTGTTCTGAAGAGGCTCTCATCACTTCCCATCAAAAGATGTCCATCGTGGCACTCAAACTCACAGGAATTTCACTTCCTTTCTTAGCAGATGCCTGGAGAGTTGACATCTACGATTCAGAGACTCAAAGAATAATTTGGGTTGGAGGGGACCTTTAAAGATCATCTAATAAAACCTACCAGCTCATATACTTTGGAGCTTTTGCTTGTTGCTATTAAAAAGGTAAGACAATCTGACCTTCCTCCACACAGTGGTGTCGTGGGATCAGAGTTATGTTTCACCCCTTTTCCTGAAGTATAATTTCAAGGAACTCCCATAGGTCTACCTTCTACCATGATCTTCAGACTTTTGAGCACACACCTGAACACACCTTTCCAACATGGAGGGTAACACCTCTGCATTTATTTCCTTGCCTGCTCTGTATGGAAAGCTGTTCCTCTCATGCTTATTCCAGTTGCTGCAGTAGCTCCCCAGAAGCCCAGTTCTAACACTTTTGTTACGAATCACTGATGTGTGTCAGCAGCATTTTTCTGCCAAGAGAGCTGCACAACACCAGCATAAACAGGGCTGTGCACTTCTCCTCCTTGATGAGCTCACCTCCTTCAACCCCTGAGCCCTGCTGTGCCAGACAGAGGTTGGGCAGGTTGGACATGGCTCTTTCAGATGCCCTGACAGATGTGGTGGGTGAGCTTCTCATGAGCTTCAGCATCCTCCCACATTCCAGGGAGAACTGGCCAATTTGTGCAATATGGAAACAACAGGGCAAGGGAGGCAGGCAAGGGAAGGGCAGAAGGAAAAGGCTTCCTTCCTCCCCATTTTACAGTGGAAGAACAGGTTAATTTAATTGTATTTTAATTTACGAGAATTAGACTGCAATTTTGTGAGGTGCAATACAGAGCCTGCACCTGTAAACATCTGAGGAAGGTATTTTAAGGATTAGGTAGCACCAGTGTCTGTGGACAGAGGAAGGAAAAGGCAAGTTAAGAAACAGAGAAAGCAAATTTTAGGCAGTTCAGAAAGATGGGGATTCCAGCTTCAAAACAGATATCAGATTCCTCTGAAACTTATTGCACCTCATATTTCCAAAGGTACAATGTTACTAAAACTGGTTTTGGGTAGAAGGATGTGTCACAAAACAACAGTTTTCCAGCAGCACGACATTAGATGGTCACCCTGGCCACACACCCACCCATCCCTCTCTCAAGCACTACCACCTCTTAGTTTTGACTTCCTGCCAAAACCAAATGAGTCAGTGTTACTAGGGCCTGCATGGCTGCTGGATATCCAAGGTGTTCTGCAGGAGGAAGAGGAATGGGAAAACTCTCACTCCCTTTTGCCCCAGCACACCATGTCTGAAGAGATCCTCAAGAGAAGCTTAACTTAACCTAACCTAATCCAACCCAACAGAAGCTTGCAGGAATGGCAAATAATCAAGGAGAATCAGGACTTCACTGTTACATTTCTTTTCAGAGCAAAAAGCTTGTTCTCACCTCAAGATTTTATTTTGGAAAATAACTATGGCCTGGAAGTTTGAGAGCATAGATTAATCATTTATTTCTACATAGCAGCATCATGAATCCAGTCAGCTAATTTTTCACAAAGATATGTTCCATGGCAGAAGCCTGTTCTGAGAGCAGCAAGGCTTCTGGAACATAAACAGAGTAACACCATACTGTTTTCAGACAACTAAACTATTTGTTTTAATCTCTTTACAACCAACACAGGGTGAAGTGACTTCTTTGCCAGAAGATAGTTCCAGTAATTGAGTCAAAGAGCAGTTTCCTAGGGCAGTGTCAAGCAGAGCTTTGGGTTAAGTACCATCACATATGTACAAGTGCCTTGTCCATGCACTCTCAAAAGGCACAGAGTCCTGTGAGGAGGAAGGGATGTGTTCAAATTGCAACTGTGGCTGTGGAGAGGCACATGGGAGGACAACTCAGCAGCCAGCCCGCCCCTGGGAGGAGAGCTGCAGATAAGATGTTCTTAATTCACTTGCTGCCTCATTATTAGCTGCAATTAGTGCAGGCCATGCTGATGTCAGCCCTGTTTCTGATGGAGAAACACATAAGGAGACCAACACAAGCTGATGTTGCCAAGTGCTGCTTCAAGACCTGGGTGTCGTGCCCCACTGGATGAGACCCTGTGGCTGCAGCCCCCTTGGCACTGCCCTAGCCAGCTGTGCTTGGAACAGTGCTGGGGGCACTTCTGGCAGGTGCTTGCAGGCTTTAACACTTCAGTCAGTCCCAGTTCAAAATTCACCCTGGCACCTCACCCCTGCAGGTGACATGGGTGTCAGCTGCCCTTCCACAAGGACTCCCTTCTCCTCCTTAGACCTTTATTTCAGTCTTTTGCCTGTTCTGCCCTTTGCTTGATGCCACAAATCCTGGTGGGTGGGCTGTATATTTGTCAGGGAGCAAATTTCTCACTGCTAAAGCTTCTGGGCTCTTTCCACTGCAAACACCCAAACCTTGCTCTTGTGGGACAACCGAGGCGTTTGACACTGACTCCTCCTGTAAAATAAAGTATCCCAACACTCTCATTTTGCAAAGGGAAATGGCAAAGAGGAACACTAAAGGTACTACACCTTAGACTGGTTGACTTAAGTAAGCAGTCATAATTCCATCCAGTGGAGCAAGCTGCAAAGGGGATAAAAAATGACCTGGCCTGGGGTGACAGTGACCAGTTCTTGTGTGCCAGAACCCACAGACTCAGGGAACCCTATTAACAGTGGTTTGCAATTGCTAGCTGTCTTCAAAAGGAAGGGTTAATAATATTTTTTTATATCTAGTAATAAACATCCCAAAATATCATAATAAATAAATAAGCAATTTAGCTCCATATTAAAGCATTCACAGTCATCTACATCTAGACCAGTAGCAGTTTACCTTAGGAAAGTAAGTTATAGGTGCTGTCCAAACTGGGCTGATATGAAACCCTTTAAAGCAGGAAAGTGAACTGACAATTTAAATAAAAATTTTGTGGTTTAGATTACACTACCCTCTAGACCTCAGATTTTCTTGCCATAACAGTCATTAGCCACCTTCCACTGCCCAGAGGACCCGTATGCATTCTGTGCAGAGCATAAGAATGAGATAAATTGAAAGAACTGGCTGTCCAAAGGAATTTTCCAGAACACATTTTCTCTGGTTTCTTGTCTGTTAAATCTACTCCTGCTCTCCAGAGACTCAAACAAGAAAAACGACAGCAGATTAACTTTTATTATTCTGGTTGATATCTGAACTAATGGCCCAAGACATTCAGCAGAATTATAAAGCAGTAAGTGGCTCACCTCCAAGCACTGGAATTAATCCTAGGATCCTGACAGCTCCTCATTATGAGGTCCAGTGGCCTCCAGAAAGATGACTCAGGCTGTGAGCCAGGAAGCACTGAATCATGAAGCACATCATCATCATCAGTGTAAGTACCTGGACTGCCAGCACAGCTCCTGGTGTGTCCCTGTGCCAGCACCCACTCTCTCAGCAGCACGCACCACCCAGGATATGTATTGCAATGAGCAAAGCTTCACAAACCTCTGTTAGCTTCAGGTGTTTCTGCAGCAAGAGCCTGAAGATGAGATGGTAACAAACAGCACGTACCTGTCTTTGCAGCCTGTTCTCCAGAGGGGATGCAAGGCTGCTCCCTGAGGAGAGGCAAACCCAGTGCTAACAGATTCTCACAGGGTTGCCTGAATCTTGGATGGGACTCTACTGTTATTTTCCAAAGGACTGTCCCTCAGGGCTGGCCAAATCCCTCTGGATGACACCATCTCATTCACAGAGATTAACACTACCCCTTACTGGCTGCTTGAACCTCACACCAACAGCCAGGCACATGCAGGGTGGCCAAGCTGCCTCGGCAGCCACAGCAGGCAGGAACACAGAGCACAGGCAGGATGCTGGGCAATGTGAGCCTTGTGCTCAGCCCATTGCAACAAGAAACTGGTTCTCATGTTTCCCCAGCTGCAGCACCAAACTGGGGAGCTTCCAAAAGTTCAGCTGTATTCTCTAGGGGGAAAAAGTGTTAGCGCTTGAGGCAGAAAAGCCTATCGTCCTAGCAGTGCTCATGGACCTGTTTCTCAAGAGTTTGCCTCTCCTGCAGAACCTACCTCAGCTTCTGACAACTTACAGCTGCATGCAAAGGGAAACAACATGAAACCAAGTAAGCCTGCAAAACAATTTAAAAGAAAAAGCAGGACTCTCAGGTTGATGCAAAAATCTATTGCAAGGGACCACCACAGAAGAAAGGCCTCGACTCGGGCTCTAGAGCAAGCATGCTTCAAATCACCAGCTATCCCATCACAGCAAAAACAGTATTTTCATCTGCATCTTGCTAGTAAGTGACCACGTTTTTTGGGACAGTAATACATCTGAGATGGATGTGCAGTTTGTACCTGCCTTCTCTGTTTCTGTTACCATCACCTGGCTGTTATCTTGGCTATTATCCTCCTCATCTATGGCATGAGCAAGAACCATACGATCACCAAACATCACCAGGCAGTTTGCAAACATTGTGCCAGTTTGGAGCAGTTCTGACAGTTAAGGAATAACTACAGTGTAAACATGAACTGTACTCTCTCAAAGGCAGGAAGACAGATCTCAAAATGATAAAGCATCTGGGAAAGGAAGAGTGGAGAAAGACAAACAAATCTCTACAAAGAACTTTGAATAGAAGGTTGTTTTTTTCCTTTGTACCCTTTCATTCAGGCTATCAATTTCAAGAGCAAAAGTCCACTTGGAGATTAGAGATAAGCAAAGCTCCACTTTTTAAATATATGTGGCCTTTATTTGGCACTCACACAACTTCAGGTAGTAAGTTAGTGTTTTTAAGAGCACAGCTTGAGGATTTCCTACAAAGCATCAGGAAAAGATGTTTTAGCTGTTGCAGAAGTAAATTCCTTGTGAAACAGACTAATAAGAGCAAGCAGTAGAGAAGGAAAACTAGTATTGGCCAGGGACAGGATAATTATAAGAAGTTGCTTTCTCATTTTCTGTACTAATAAACCCAGACAGTTTCTCCACTAAAAGCCCATAGATTCAATATCTAGTCCAAGCCAGGATGTAAACCCAGTCAGTGTGTTGGACTAGCATCATTCTATATCATCCACAGACAGCAGAGTTTGCATTTGAGGTATTAAAAAGGGATTCTAAATTATCTGGTGAACAAGGAACATCAAGAACATGGACTAGGTACTGATTCAATATTTAAGAAACACACGCAGCCACAGCTGTCACATCTAAGCATTTCATTCCTTGTCTCATTTCATGGCAACTCCTGTGGGGCAGGCAGGGCTGATTGCTGAATCTGAAAGATTCAGAAACACAGCCACACATGCTGCTGCTGGCCACTGTAATCAGGCCTTGTGGCTTTTTTTTAAGCACACATTTAATCTCTAGGTTGTACATAAATGAAGACAATGATGAATTGCAAACAGCACTCCTGGCACAAATGTATGCAATAATTAATAGCCTCCTTCTTCCAGAGGAAGAGCTGTTCTGTCTTTTTACCCCTTTGAGACATCCTCTCTCCTCTCCATGCAGCATGGCATCTTCACCTACCAGGTATGTCCATCCCCTCCCAAACTGCCACCAGCCCTCATCTCCCCCTCCCCAGAATCTCTGCAGCTGGGCCACCCTGGCCTATGATCCAGCTCATGTCAAATGTAGGGGCCTGAGAGCTGGCACTGAAGAAAGGGGGGATGTCCTGGAGACATGGAGCTGTGGCAGTCCCATCGTCCACTGAGTCATTCACATCTTCTTCACTGCATGCAATATGCTCTGTTTTTACAGGTATAACCTAGTGATTGTCCAAGAACTTACACAGGAGAATCTGAGAATCTTTAAGACAGTAGTGACAGTAAAGACAAGGCAGTGTTAAAGTTACCACCTAATAGAAATCAACTGTCCTGATGACAAGGACTTTGAAACTCCGAAGTTTCAGGAAGGGATGGATGAACAGAGCCACACAAGGCTCCAGGAGGGAGATGTAGGAGCAGCACTTTAGCACCTTTCTGAAAACACCTGTAGCTAGCAGCAAGAAAATGCCACAGTCCATAGAGAACTCATGGCCAAAGAATTTGGTATGTAAATGAGACTCCTAAACGTGCTTATTTGCAGATACAGCAGGGTAACCCTAGGTCCTTTAGCAAAAAAGCAGGGGGTTCTGAGCTCTAGGCTAAGGGATTTCTAAATTCACCTCTCACATTTCTTGTCAGGTTGCAGAAGACCCTCATTGTAAAAATGGACTTTTCATTTCCAGTTTCAATAAAAAGGAACAGAAAGAGCCTGTCTCTGTAATTCTAGCACGTCACAGAAACAGTGTTCAATCTATTACTCTGGTCTCTACTTTGAGGGTGTTTGAACCCATCTTTTGTGTTTCAGAAGTGAGTGTCATACTTCTGTGGAAATAAACCCTTCTGCTTCTGTCTCCAAGTTTCATGGAGTCTCACTCAGACATATTCATCCTTCACATAAAAGTAATTGTGCCTTACTTCATGAAACCCAAAACAATTTCTCAAGGTGAACAGCTGCATTGTGGAGCATTAACTTAGACAGGATTTTAGTATCAACACTGCTACATGAACTACATCACTGTTCAAAAGGAGGCAGTTACAATAAATCTTTCAGTGAATTATCTGCGTAGTTTACCCAAAATAGAGCTTACTGTAGTTCAGAAGTGAACAGGCTGAACTACATCTAATTGAGAAAGAGTCAAGTGGCAGCTAAGGAAGAATTTTACATGCTTGAAATGGGAATCTGAGCACTGGAAGTGGAACAGGGAAGAGTAAAACAGTATGAAGGGAAGGAGTGGTAGAGTTGTGACATTCATGGCTGGTCCATGTTTATGTTGCAGATAGAGTTTGGAAGCCCATTATCACACCTGCTTTCCAAAAGGCACCACAAAGTGATCTGCTAATGAATTCAAGTCATTACAGTAAGACAAAAAGCAGGTCGTCCGACCTGTACACATTGCATCATACCCTTCCCTGTTCTCTTCTGATACACGGGGGAATTACAGACGGGGAAACGCCGCGACCTGCCTGGCCGAGGGAAGCGCAGGGAGCTGAGCCTGTCTCCATGGGCTGGATGAGCAGGGATGAGCCCAGAGCGGGCGGCAGGGGTAGGCTGCGGGCACAGCCCCCGCGATGCAGAGGGCAGCGGCCGGGGCAGCGCAGCCCGCGGCGGGCGCGCCCCGCACCGAGAGACCCGTGAGGAGCAGAGCTGCTCCTTCCCGGCCGCATCCCCCCGGCCCTTCTGCGCTGCCCACCGGGCCCTTCTGCAGGCAGCTCCCGCTCGCACCGGCCGCCCCATCCCGGGGCCGTCAGCGATGGGGGAGAGCGGAGAAGCCAAAGCCGCCTCCCCTCGGGGCCGGGATGCAGCCGGGCTGCGGCAGCGCGCAGCGCTCCCCGCTCGCAGCCCGAGCCCGTTCTCCCTGCTCCCGGCCCGGGCGGGCGGCGGGATGCGGGGGGACCCTCCCGGGGCTCCCTTGCGCCCACAGCGCCGAGGGCGGCTCTGCTGAGTCACAGCCCGGCCCC
>VZTB01015248.1:0-15219 GCA_013397245.1 Thryothorus ludovicianus | reverse complement strand
GTCCCGCCCCGCACAGGAGCCGTGTCCCTCCCCGCACAGGTGCCGTGTCCCTCCCCGCACAGGTGTGCTGCCCCGCCCGGGAGCGCCTCTTGCCGGTCGGGCTCTGCGCTTCCCCTTCCCGGCTCCCAACCCCGCGGTACCCCCGGCGAGGACAGGATATTCCGCGTGTTCCTTTTCTTTGGTGTTTTTCCTGCCAGGATGTCTTTCCTGCTATCTTCTTAACGTGAAGATAGAACGCCCTGAATCACACCACGGTCTTTGAGAAAAACACTTAGGTGTGGATGCCATGCTATATGGGCTCATCATCTGTCAATTCATCTCACAGTGTAAAATACACCCTGAGCTGTCCCTGGTTTCATTTTGTCTGGTTTTGGAATCAGCTTTTATTTCTTTTCTCAAATATTTGCACACCTATATAGTATACATCCCATGTACACATACAGGTGTAAAGATACATCTTTAAATATTTTCTCCCTTAAATACAGCTATGGAGTTTCCTACAGAAAAAGAGGAGATACCACTTGGAAAATGCCGCCCCGCTTCTGGGGCTGAAAACATTGCCACCGGTGATCCCTGCTGATTCACACTTCTGAAACATTTAGCACCTTCGTTCCATCAATGCATTTTTTTTTTCTTTTTAGAAAAGCCCATTTCTACTCCTAGAAATATATTCTGTACAAGGATTGCACAATCATCTGTTGCACACTTTTACTTGAGGGAATTATTTATTTTTTGCCTCTGGATTTGTTTCTAAATGGCTGTAAGATTTAGAAGGTGCACTCCTAAGTACCTGGGAAACATTTGTCTTTGTTTTCCTATTCCTTGCATATATGAAAAATCCACAGGCATGGAATTTTCATTAAAAATCGCATTTATATTGCTTAATTCCTTCTACATAGACTGACTTCAGTAAGGTTGAATGTGTTCAAATCATAGTCCTTTCATGGTTATTTTCACTGTGTTGCAGAGTCTTCAAAACTATTTCATTCTTATTTTGTTCACCTATATGAAAACATGTACAAAAATTTGTAACATGTTAATTTGAAGAGTAAAATTACAGCCCTGCTGGTGCAGCTGGGAGCCTTGCCACTGATACCAGTGGGATAGGATCTCATCCAGGGACAATGGAAAGCAGGAAGGCAGGAATGAAAGTGCATGGCTGGGCCCAGCACTCGGTGGGTATTTAAAAACATATCTTTGTCAACCACAAGTCAATATTTATCTGATCTGCCTACATAGTTATGTCATTATAATACTTCCCAGGTATTAAAATAGAACTAAGCATGCACAGCCAGCTAATGCCTCTTCAGGTGCACACTTAGGCTAGTGGGAGGGTGTCTCAGTGAGGATGTCATCATCTAGCTGAGGAAAATTCAGGTTTCATTAATCAGACTTACTCTAAACTTAATAGAGAGAGAACATAAGGGAGAAATTTCTAGTTATTGTTAATTTTAATATACCTTACCCATGTCTTGAAATCAACATGAATAATTACAAGTACTAATATGAGCTGATAATGGAAGTCTGTGACTTTTTTTGCTGTGGAAAGTGAAGGGGTTTGTGGGAGTTATGTTGCTAATATAGACTGATTTCTGGAGTGAAGGAAACTTTTCAGGCCCAGTTTCACAGAATTATAGAATATTGGAAGGGACTCAGCTATCATCAAAGTCCAACTCCTGGCCCAGCACAGGACAGCCCCAAGAGTCACACCAGGTCTCTGAAAGCAGGGTCCAGATGCTTCTTGGGCTGTGTCAGGCTGGTGCTGTGACCACTTTCCTGGGGAGCCTGTTCAGTGCCCAGCCACCCTCAGGGTGAGATTCCTTTTCCTAATATGTGACCCAACCTTGACTCAGCCTCATGCTGTTCCTCAGGTCCTGCCACTGGTCACCACAGGGCAGAGATCAGTGTCTGCCCCTCCACTTCTCCTGGTGAGGAAGCTGAGTCTGTGATGAAGCCTGCCCTGCCCTCAGCCTCCTCTTCTCCAGGCTGAATAAGCCAAGGGACCTCAGCTGTTCCTCTCATGGCTTCCTGCTGTACCATTGACCATCTTCATAGGTTTAGGACACCAAGAAAACTCAATAGTGCCTTTTGGACATTTTCTTAGGTAGATAATGATCAGTCTAATCAAACTGACTCTAACACCTCCCCTCAACCAATTTTTGAACCAACCTAGAAAATAAAAACCACATTCATCACAGGAGCAGAGGCTTCCCCAGACCTGCACTCCAGTGGCTTTAGGGAAAAATGTCAGAGCAGCAGAGATGCAGCGTGAGCTGCCTGATGACTCCAGTCAGGAAACATTTCTTTCCAGGCAATGCTGCCTCTGGTCTATCCTGAACAGATACAGATACAGCTGCAGGATACAGCAGCTTGGCTTGGGGGGACTAGGAAGAAGGAAATAGAGATACTTCCAGCTTGGAAAAGAGGGTTATAGGAAGGACCACAGCACAGGAGTGTTTGGGCCATGGAGAGAAAGGTGGATTGGAGGAGAGAAACAAGGGCAGAAGACTGAAAACGTCTAGTAATGTGAAAATGTAAAAGTCTATAGGAACCTTATTTTACCATTTCTACTGCTCACAGAATGACTGGCTTACCCTTGCTCAAAGCAAGAGTATGAATCAATCGTCTTCTATTCCCCTCATGAAACAATGTTTTAATGGCCTTTTCCTGAGACTTACCCCCCATTACTCCTGATGGGCAAGAAAAATACTTAGGATTTGGGTCCTTGAAAGACTTACTGTAGAAAAAACTTCCCAAATTTAACAATTAAAAAAAAAATCAAGATCTGTCCCATACTTTGTGTGGCCCATAGAGATTTTCAGAGATTTAAAATGGCAACTTTCTGTAAAACCAGCGGAACCAAGGTTGCTGCAAAAGACTAGATGAGTAGGATTCTGAGAGTGTTTAAAGGATGTTATTTATAAGCTGTCTAGTAGCAAAAAAAAAAGCTTTTCAAGCTTTATCTAGTAAAGCTGCCTCATCCAGAGCCAAAATATCTCACTAATAGCTGGTCAGTATTTAGCTACATTTTCACAAGGGAAGAAAATCACCCCTGGGCTGAGGAAAAGCATGAAAGATGAGAATACAAAGGATTACTTTTGAGAAAGCTGAGAATAGTGCCTTGTGCTGAAGGCATTTCCTTAACAACAACGAGTGTCATTGTCATGATGGTGGATAATTTTGCCTTCAGCATCAACAAAGTTAAGAGTGAAGTACAAATTCCAGGGCTGGGGGTGGATGATGATGCTAGGAGAGCACAGCTCAGTTTTCAGATGTCAGCCTGAGTTTGCAATCCTGACAGCCAGACAAGCCTTGTTTTCCCTCATAAGCTGAGGGATCAGGTCTGGAGAAGCAAAATATGAGCACAACTTTTACTGTCACTCTACTGACAGCAACCACATTTCACTGTGGAAGATCACACTCAGAGTTACTTCAGCTGAGATTCCTCTGAGGACACTGTGGCTTATTATTGTGGCTTATTTGTGTTACCAACACGACTGTCAGAACTGCAGTTCTCCAAACAAAAAACACTGCAGTGACAGGAACATGAACAAATTGTTGCCCCTGCTGAAGCTGCCGCAGTAGGTAAAGAGCCACTGCATGATGAGATGTCTCTGGTAGCAGATGTCTCAGCAGCCTCTCTGATTCCTGGAGGGGTGGTAAAGATTTGGCAGGGCAGAGCTCCAAACAGCAGCTCACTGTGACCTGGGACCACTGAACTTGGCAGTGAGGGCTGTGCCAGAGGGAGGTCTGGCACTCAGAAACCCTAGACACAGAGATCCTTTGGCCATGAAGTGAAGACAGAAATCCCACTAACTCATCAAGTACCACAGCACTGTATTTAAACAGGTTTGAACAAATTTCCTTTTCAGCTTCATCCCACATGTTTTCCTTTCCTCAGTCATTTTCTCAACATACTTAGAGCCCAACTGTTACTTTCATCTTCCTTCACCATTTTTTGTCAATTTGCATTTTTTTCCTCTTTATGCTGAGAAAGAAACCATTAAAATGTGTAAGCTTTAATACTACAAGTTACAAGTACTCTTTTTATAAGACTTTTGCTTTTTCATTATATTCATTTGACAAGCTACTGAACACAGTATTTTGGATCTGAGACTTTCAGTACTGAATGTCAGACCCAACCACCCACTAACCTTGCAGGCAACAAAATCGAGCTTTCTCAGATTAGCTGCAAGAACTGAAGATTTTGAAATATGGTGAAGAGATGAAAAAAAATTTTAGAAAATCCCCTTGGAAACCAACACATGAGAGACTATGGTTTCTACAGTACTTGAGTTTTTGGCTTTTGATTTATTGCCTATCAAAGGTCAAATAAAATCCAGTTTGAAGAAACGTTTTTAGGAAAAAAATTGCAGGAAAGGTCAAAAAAGAAAAGAATCTTGACAGGACTCTGCTGAGATGTAATGGGTCTCAAGCCTGCGTATTTTGTATTTTCTGACTAAGAGAAAATGTTTTCTATGCCAATATCTTTATTAGTTTAGCTGAGTGATACAGAAAGGCTGGAAGCTGTGATACCTCTGCAGCCTTCAATGCACTGAACACACAGAAATTGTCATTGCACAGATGGTTGGAAAATGTAAAGCTTCAGCACAGAGTGTGTGTTAAATACATCAGTCCTTTGGTCACCAAAATGCTAATCAAGTCCTACAAGAAGGATATGGAATAGAACATTTGTTAATAATTCTCACAGAATTTTATTATAATATCCTTATTTTATACATATATGAATGTATTTTCAGTTTTAGAGAATGTAAGTACAAAAGCAAAGCAAAATTTAGAACTTGGGAAGATGAAAGCACCTCCAAAAACTGCAAGAAACGGAATGTGCTGAAGCTGTGGCTGATGTCTTGGGTAGAAATAATTAACTTTTCTGTTTGCAGTGTAAGTAACCAGATAATTCCATGTAATTGCTTATGATTAGCATTGCTTGAAATGGTATTGCTAATTTCCAGTGAAGATTAGCATGTTATTTAAATAATTATTCTGCACCATATCACTTGGACCCTTCAATTGCATGTATATCTACTGTGAAATTCCTAGAGGTGTTCACAATGTTTCTGGTTATTTGCAGGCTGTGTCAGACCTTTGCTATTGCAGTGTTTTAGGAAACAACAGCAGAAGAATAATTAATAATGTTGCATTGAAATACTGACCTCTAACACCTACGAATTTTTAAAAACTTAACTATCATAAGAATTGACCTGTCTGATTATCTTATTTAAAATACCATATACTAGCTCTCTGGAAAAAAAAAATCTGATTTTATCAACAACAGTGTAGGTGTAAAATGGTAAAGATTTCTCTTTCTCTGGGCTGAGTGTTGCCTCAGTATAGTTGAAAATGTGGAAAGGGTTTTTAGTGGTTTTTTTGCAGCAGCTCCCATGCTGCTGTCTGGTGATGTCTGCTTACAGCACTGAGTGCCTGCACTGAAGGGATGGCACAAAGACAAAGGAATTCAGCAGGTTCCATTCCTGTAAGAGGGCCTGGCAGGGTCTCTGCTAAGGGTGACCAGCTGCAGATCCTCACAACCAGCTCCCCTGGAAATGGTCAGGCTGGTAGGACACCTTTGCTGAAGAGAAGAGAGCACTGTTGGAAGGGCACAGCTGAGCAAACATCCCTTCCCTTTGCTTTCTCCTGAGACATCTCCTGGCATGGGCTCCTCAATGACTCCTCATCCAGCAAGTGTGAAAATGGAGACAGCACTGCAGTTCTTGAGTAATTATTATCAAATACAACTACTTTTTACAACTGCCTTTTCCTTCAAGAAAGCCATTATTCTGGAAAAGTCAGTTTTGCTTTGAGCCCACATGCACAGCAGGAAGCCTGAGCACAGTGTGCTGCCTTTGAGCAGCCAGCTGCTAATGGGCAGCTCACAGCCAGCTTGTGCAGAACTGAGCAGAAATTGTGAGAAAGGAGCTGCTGATTTTAATCCTCTACCTTTTCTGGGGCACAAGTCATTGATACTCAGCAGTGTTGGGGAGCAGTGGTTTATCTTGCCCTGTCAGAGACCGCTTTCAAATGCCCTCAGTACACAGCACGTTGTCCACGGTTCCTCCTCCTGTTCAGAGCAGAGGATGGATCTGAAAGGCAGGTACCTCTCTGCCCTGCCCCTTGAGAGCTTCCCCTTTGTGGCATCTCACATGCATGCATCAAACTTCCTGCCATCATCTCTAAAGCTGCAGCTTTATGCCTTCCAAATGTTCATCCCTGCATTATGGCAGCGTGAGTCACTGCTGCCAAACGCTTGTTTGGAATGCAAGAGAGGGAGGGTTCTTTTCTTTCGTCTAAAATCTGTTTGCTGTGTGGAGCTGGGCACTGCCAGGGCAGGTCAACCTGGCCATCAGGATTGTTTGGTCCCTGCAGAAGACCAAAAAACCTCTTGGCCAACAAAAAGCATCCTGTGAAGGGCAATAGAGGCCTTTGCTGGGAGCTGCTAATCTCTTCCTTTTTCTTTTTTTTTTCAGTCAATTGATGAGTTTCAGCAAAAAGTCTGTTCAGGAATTAACAGTCTGGAGAAAAAAGGGTGGAAGTGGAAAATGAGCAAATAAATGGATTGAGATTGGTGCAGCCAGTTCATAGGTTTATCTTTAGTTCGTATATTTATTTTGTTTGCATGCATGAACTTTGCATAACTAATGTCTTTTAAACCACTAAAAAATATATGCTCAGTCAATTCATTCAACTATGAACAGCTTTGAAATTTTCTACTTTTCATTCTATGCCACCCACATTACAGATGTCATCCTAAAAATCATAAATAGCTCTTGAGTTTTTCTGCTTTATTTCTACTATTTACATGACAAACTTTAATGTCATTGATCCTATTTTAAAGACAGCAAAAAATCCCACATCCATATGTCAATGCTTTAACATTGATTGACTGGCAGTAAACCAAGAAGGATACATATGTACATTTTTAAAGGCATAGTAGATAGAAACAACCATTAGGAGGTCTGACAGCATTTACCTTGATTCATTAAAAATAATATTAGTTATCCACTTCAAATAGTGGAAGCTGTGAGAGTAACTGTACAGGGCAGTGGGAACAATCTTCAATAACCTGTGAATTATCCCTGATTCTAGAAACTCAGCTGCTGATGAAGCAGGGGCCCTGCTGTTCTTACACAGGGATGGATGAAGCTGACTGTTTCTCTCAGGTGTGACCCGTGTGTTTCCAGAGCCTGAGCCTCTCCTGCCCTTCCTATCCGAAGCAGTTTGCAAACCCTTAAAAATGTGAACACCTTTGGACCAGTGGAAGGAAAAAAGGAAAAGGGGCCCATATGGAAAACAGAACTATGGAGCTAAGCTCCATTTAGAGACCTCCCTGTGGAGACATCACTGAATTTGGGGCAGGCAGAGCAGGGGGCTTGCCTGGGCAGCTCCCTCATCCTTCTTCAGAGCAGAATCATAAACGATCCTTCACCTCTAATAACTTATAGTAGGAGTGACTTTCTACTATACCTCATTCCAGACCAAACATTTTGCTGTTGAAAGCTACTTAAATATCACCAAATGGCTGGCTGGGGTGTGTGTGTGTGAGGGGAGGGTGATTGAAATTTTTTTTTCAGGGGAGAAATACAGCCATACTTTGTTTTCTCCCTTTAATGCAAACTCTCTCAACTGCATGTAGGGTTATTTTAATATTATTTTTAACTATCTTAGTAAAACATTTCCTCTGCATCAAGCTTTTGAATGCCAGGTGTCATTGGAGAGATGTCCAAGCACACCTGAGAGAAGCTGCTGCACCCTCTGACTAGGAGGGTGAGTGCCAGGGCAGCATTTACTGTGGCTCTTGCACACACACTGTGCAAGCCAGCAAGACTTGAGACATCCAGTGATTGTTTTAGAGAAGAAATCCAGGCCTACCCCATTATCTGTCTATTTATTTGTGCTCTTTTGGGGAATATGTTATTTTAAAAAGTAATGGCAGCATACAGAACTTCTAACTATGATTGTTGACCATCCACCATAGATCATCCACCTGTCTGGAAGCTTTACTGGCAACGGCTGAAGACAAAACCAGGTTTTAATTCCCTTCTTTAGTGGTTATGAGGTCTCTTGCAGTGCAAGAGTTGAGAGAAGTTGTATTCCTTGGGAGCTTTCTTGCATCATCATCTGCAAATCCAAACCACAACTCTTAACTCAATGTTCAAGCTTCCTGCAGAATTAATACAGAAACTTGGGAAAAATTTCTAAAATCTTATTTGAAGCCTTAGTCAGTCAAAAAGACAAGACAACATAAATAAATAAACAAAAAATATTGATCTAAATACATTGGGTAAAAATGTTTCTCTGAGATCAGAGGATAGGGTTTTTGAGGGCAGAAGTGTTTACAGAAACCTGAAGTGGTCTTAAGAAAAATTCTCTCATGTATGGTATTTTCCTCTCTACACAAAAACCCCCAGTCAGTATAGATCACATCTCCTAAAATGAGATATATGTTGATTTCTAGCATGAAGAACGAATTGCCTCTTCTGTGGTTGATAAAATCATCCAAAGGTCTCTTTTGAAGTCCCTGCCAAACTAAGCTTGTTTTTAACTGATTTTATAATTTGCATATGAAAGACTTGATCTGGAATGGAACCTCAGCCTGGATCTTGATTGTATTCCCTCAGGTCTAAAAGTAAAAAACTTGTGCATGCAGGGCTTGATTCTATACTCACTAAGGAAGGTGCAACTAGAATAACTGAAATGAATCCAGTGGAATAATTCCAAACTGGCATTTACTACTGGATCTACAAATTTAGTCCACATTTTTGTGGGGAAAACAATTGTGAATAAGAAATGGCAATTTAATCAATTTTCAGTTATTCTTACTCATAAAAATCACGAACCATACACTCTTCAATTAATGTAATTTAGATTTTAAATTAGGATGAAGGAATCTCTTTCTTGACTCATCTAGGACCATATTTTTAGCTAATTGAAGAGTTTTCTCTCCAAAGGTTACATCCTGAGCTCTCACACCCATCAGAAAGACATCCCAATTGTTAGTTAGTTTTGTTACAAAATATTTAATATCTAATCAACCCATTAGAATCAAGCTTCTCAACTTCCTTACCAATACTATGAAAATGAGTGGGCCAGCAGAGGGACAATGCAGCAGGAGTATGCCAAGGAACAAATCAGATATCCCTCTCCTTCTAGAGTTACAGTCACCCCTGGCAGGGTGAGTTCAGAAGTTGGCAGCACCCCGTTGGCAGCCTCCATCCCCCTGCAATGCTGGAGATCTCTTCAGTCTCTGAGTCACTTGGCTTGTTCAGCAGAGCCAATTAACCTGCTCTTGTGTCCCCTCCAACCCACCCCTTCCAGAGGCTGTGGAGTTCTGCTCTGTCAGATTTCCTTCATACCCCAGATCTTCCCAGAACCTGCTTCTTCTTGCTCTTGCCTGAACATTTCCTTCCTAGAGGAAAGGCCCCAGAGTGCACACAGTGCTCAGTATGTGGTTGATACAGCAACAAAAGAGTGTTTTTTATTGTCATCTAGAATGGTTCCTAATTCACCCTTAACACCTGGTTTTGCTTTTCTGGATAATACCTCTTTTAATAGCAGAGGTTGGGTTTCTCCCTGGGTTGCAAAGACCCAGGTAGGTTTTGGGCTCATGACAAGTGATGTTTAAATTCGCTATTTCTTGTGAGAATATGTTAAAGTTTATTTAAAAACCACAAAAAACCCCAACAAACAAACTTCCATGTGTTCACTTCATAACAACAAACAAATTAGAATTTTAATATCTGCATATATGCACTCGTTTAAATGCAAAAAAATTCCCAAATTCTTCATCTGTTTCTCATTCTGAACAGATTCAAGCACATATATATAATATTGTGGTCTGAGCAATAGTAATTGTTTCCAAGCTGTCTTAAAAAAAATGTCCCTGTCATTATCAAAGACAAAAAACTTGGCCACTTTGAACCTGATGACAAAAATTCTTAACCAGCTTCACTGGCTCGGGATTTCACTTCAGAGATAACCACCTCTATTTTAACTCAAGGTTACCAATGATATCCTGAAATAAAATCAGTAGCTGGAATGTGTGCTGTGTGTTCTAAACAGAGCTCCCAAAGACCTAAGTAATCTTTTAAAGTGATTCCATGTCCATTACCATGCAAGGACAATTTAGGTAGCAAAAAGTAACTGCCCAAGAGCTAATAGCCATGCTGGAATTCACTAATTGCTCTAATCATAATTAATAACAATTATTAATCTTGTTTTTATATATTTTTCCTACCCAGCTGCTTTACTGTGGCAAACATAATCATAATTTTGAGCCCCAAGGTGCCACTGAGACACAGCAGTTCTGCACCTGAAAATGCCCTGCTCCACAGAAACCTCGCTCCTTGCAGAGGCTGCTGCTCCAAGCAAGCCCAAACAAGCTCTGCCAGCCCCACACTGACACCTAATTCAGCACCCAGTGTTGGATTAAATTTTCACTATTGCTCCGAAGTGCAGGAAACACAGTGCTGGCTAAAACAAAGGACTCCTCTGAGGTTGTCCTCTTTTTCTCTTTTTAGCTTGGTCCTTTTTGAAAAAAAACCCCAGCAGTTAAATCCAAGAATGAAATTCCTGGATTCTTGATTCAGTTATATCATCACTACAGAGTTTGAAGAAGTGTCATTAGCTTAGGAGAAGGCAAATTTTACACAAATACATTTGTTCCAAAAGCTGCAGCCCACCTGGAAGACTGCAACAATTTAAATACTGTTTTCTAAAATATTAATTAAATCTCTGCAAACACCCAGAACAGATCTGCCCTGACGCAGTTGCTGCTCCAAGGAGCCATTAATAATGTGCCACACCACAAGAAATGGGGACTCTTTGGTGTGTGTCCCTGCTCTGCAGTCCTAGGGACAAAGGAGTGCACGGCACTGGAGCCCAAACGATCCAACCTGATATTCCCAAGGGCTGGGTCAAACCTAGGTGTGCAGGGAACACCAGAGTCACCTCTGCCCAAACTGCAGAGCCAGCCCATATCTGCCATCAGCTTAAACACTTCTGAGCTGGGTTTCCTGTGGATAGCACATCCGTGGGGATCTCTTTGTGCTGTTCAAGCTCAGCTATTTGAGGAGGAGATGCACTTACTGGACATGCCCTCACAATTTCAAATGGTTCCTCAGAGTTGCTTAACAAAAGCTTGTAATGCAGTTACCTATTTGGGATGTGCTGAAAACACAATGGAAAATAAATGGATGGGAACAACAAGAAATTATTCCCATCAGAAATTATGCATCACCCCCAGGTTTAAGCCTTTTATTGCCAATAAACTTGTTGTGCAATTTGGCATCAGACTGACGCCAACGAGGGTGTGTCTGTGCTTGGGGCTGCAGGTCAACACTGCATGAGGAGGAGAAAAGAGAAAGCAGAGACCTCACAAGGAGAAGTGAGTGGTCAGTGAAGGTCTGTCCATCACACATTTCTCATTTCCTGAGGCAACTGAAATAGGGCAGTATTTAGCAGATACAACATAAGAAAGGTTTTTCTGGGGGAGAGAGCAGTGTCAAACATTATATTCCTGCATCTACTTCTGCATCTTTCCTATTATATACATTAAGAGATTAACATATTTTCATATAGCTGTGACTGATGTAGAACTGCTCATAATTGTGATCCATTTTCTATTTTTCAGCTCCCTGAAATGGCCTGCAAATATTATTGAAAATGAACGTTCCTTTCAGTACTAACTGCAATAAACCAACATGCAATAGCTTTTACAGAAGTTCCAATACAGAAAAGGTAAAAAAGCACTTTAATTATAAATTATTCAGGAATACTTTATATGAAATAAAATGTTAACGTGAAGAAAGCAGAAGATGATGCAGCATCCTATTATGAAATGGTAGGGCATAAAAATAAGACGTATCTTCTGCCACTCATCAAAAGTGAAAAAATATACCCATTTTCTGGGGAATTAAACGAGCTTAACATGATATTATTGCTGCAGGGGTGTATGTCAATATGTCCCTTATGAAAAACAGGATTCTTCCATGAGGCTTTGGGCTTGACTCATCCATGGGTTAATTTATGTTACAACTCTTCTTAGACCAAGTGCTGCACCAGCATGAAACTGGCACACTGCACAGGATAAATCAGGACTAATATTTAACACACTAAAAATCAATTCTTACCAGCTGCAGAATGATTAAGTGGAAAAATGTGTATTTTGTAAGGGTTGTTTGCCACTTTTACTCTGAATTTCTAACACAACTTCCGCTGAGTAACATCCAAAGTCTCCTGTAGTGTTTCAGACAAAAGTCAGCCCTCAGAATCAGCTCAGCTACGTTCTGGGATTTTCTTACAATAACAAATACGTGTTTCCCACTAAAAAACAGTCCCTACAAGCTGACAATCCAAACAATATATGCTCATTGTCATTAAAGTAACTAAAAGAGAGAATACATCTGGATCTCCAGAAAAATATGGTAACTTTTCCAGAAATCTGAAGAATTACTTCATCTTTTCAATCCCTGCCTAGGAAGTCTTTAAGTTCAGTATAGAGGTGTTGTCCAGTACTCATGCTCCAGCCCTTCTGTTTGTGAAGAATCACAGGGTCAGTCATCAGAAGGATCCAGGTAAAAAGCCACATTTAATTCCAGGCTGGGCACTCTCCCTGTCCAAGTGACCGAGGAGCCAGGGCAGCAGCATGTCACGGGGAGCAGATGTGGCACAGAGAGCCCCAGTGGGACACTATCCTGCAGAAATAAGGATAAGGCTGCCAGGGGATGAGCAGTGATCCTACAGCTTGTCACAGCCAGGCTTTCAAGCCTGGCTCTGGCCTGGGCCATCCCATGACACAGCTGTAATACACACATGACAGGATGCTGGACTGTGACAGAAGGGCTGAAATCATTAATGGCTTTGTTCCACAGTAAGATAAATGAACGTAAATCAACCAGGCTGTGGTCCCACCTCATTTCCTCTCCTGACCACACAGCCTCTGGCATTTTCCCTCAAACTGGCTGCAGACCTCAGGCACACAGGCAAAAACCTGTTTCCCTGAGCTGTTCCAGCAGAAAAACTCATTTAAAAAGTAAGAAGTGTTCAGCTGGGTTGTGTCCAAGAACTGACTGGCCATGTCACCACAATTCCTGCCCTAGCAGAAGGGTAAGGACAGAACCTGCAAATGCCACTAGAGACACAAAGAGGTGAAGAGGAGTTGGGCTGTGGCAGAACAAAGCAGCATCTCACCAGGAGTGAGACCCATGCACCTTACATGTGCTAAATAATGTTCTCTAGGGCCTGCACAGCACGGGATAACCTCACTTGTGTGGGACTGAGTCATCCAGCATTGTGCTCACAGGGGTAATTGTGAACAAGGAACTTTCTGTGACTGCTCACCAGTCTTCCTCATTCTTAGTTTTAGCAAAGAAAAGAGTAAATTTAATCCTAATTTTGCATTTAGCTGTTTTTAATGATGATTATTTTTTCAGTTATGCTCAACTTCCCCATCTATTCTGTGTAGTTTTCATGCCAGAATTACAGGAAGCTTTCCCAATGCTGACTTTCATATACTTATTAGATGGAGTTTCAGTTGACCTCAAGGCAGATAGACATCAGATAAGAAAACTCAGAACACAAAAGGCAGGGGGGAAGCAGTTTGAACCAGAAATACAGCTGATGTATCTGGACCTTATTAAAGCATTTGATACAGTGCCTCAAAAAAAAAAAAATATACTTGAAATATTAATTCATATTTGTGTGGATCTGAGGACTTTCACGTGTTTTGAAAATTGTTGGAAGTTGTAGGGTTATGAAAGTAGCATATTAATATTAATGAACAGGGTGGTGCCTGGGATAATCTGACATCTTTTAACAATGAACTAATTAAATAAGAAGATGATGCTAACTGGGAAAGAGTACAAGTGAAACAACCAAACCAAATCAAACCAAAATAAAAACCCACACAAAAATGAAAAACAAAGTAGACAAACTACCAGAAACGTACATTTTAGAATATAAGAATGCCTGAGTAAATACGATGAAATTTCATTTTTAAAAAGGAAGTTACCAGAGTTAGATGAAAAAGTCCAAATCTATCTGGCAAATTAGCTCTGAGGTTGCAAACCAGCGTGGACTTTTTTAAAAGGGTAATTTTTGACTCCATAGGCCGAGTAGCTGCTCACTATGGACAGTGACAGTAAAAGTCACCTTCTTTTTCTTTTTAGAGACTCAACCAACATTTTGAAATGATTTTAAAACATCTCTTAGGATAAATTATAAAATCAATGTCTCTCTGTACTGAGAACATTCCTACTTTTCGCTGTTCAATGTTAGCCCATGATTTCAGTTCATGCAAAGCTAAGCTATGCTCCCTCTTTTGCTAGGGCAATCATCAAATCTGTCACCACAGTTTACAAATATGCTGCTTTTCATCTTTGCAGCAAGTCAGCCTTTCTAAACAATGGTTCCCTCGCTTTATTTGGCTCTTCAAGAATGAAGAACATTCAAGACTGCTCAAGAACAAAGTCCCAGCACACACAACACTGAGAAGGAGAGCGCTTTCCTCAGCGTTTGCTGGGAAGCAGGCCTGATCCAGTATGCCCCATGGCAGAGGAGGGCAGAAGGCATCCAAGATCACACAGCTCTCAGTCCAGAGTTGATATGCCCAAGGTGCAGCTTTAGCAAGACAGCAAGGCAATGCAGCGTACCTGAAACACGGGCCTTACTTGCCTAGAGCTATCCTCAGAACCACAGAGAGAAATAATCACTGTTATGGCCTCTGCTACACCTGAAGATAAACGAGTTTCTCCAGAGAGTTCCATGATGAGACAGTTCAGACTTCGATGTAGTGAAATCTGTCAGGTTGTGACATTACCAGCTATGGATATCTCGTTTGGATGGTTTTTCATTGAGAGCTGGGCAAAAGCACTCAATTGTACAGCGATGTGAGGATGTAAATAACAACATCAGCAGCTCCTTCTGCCTCCAGCTTCCGGAATAAAATACCTCTTATTTTTGAGTGTGCACAATGAACGAGAAGCACAGTGCACAAAATGTGTTTTCTGAAAAGTAATAAAATATCCGTTAGCCTGTGAGCTGCGGTGTATGAAAGAGATGTCACCCTGCCTTCCCATATTAACCCTTCATCTGCCGTGTCCGTGCCTAACGCGTGTCATGTCATTGTAACTGCTGATCCCAAATCACACTGACAGTGGGGAATCCTCGTCAAGTGTTAAAATCAACAGAACGCTTTAAAAAAAA
>VZTB01015247.1:0-11705 GCA_013397245.1 Thryothorus ludovicianus | reverse complement strand
TGGGAATGGGAATGGGAGGTCAGGGAATGGCTGGGAACAGGAATGGGTGGTCAGGGAATGGACAGGAACAGGAATGGGAATGGCCGGGAACGGGAACGGGCGGTGAGGGAATGGCCGGGGATGGGCAGTCAGGGAATGGACCAAGGACGGGAATGGGTGGTCAGGGAATGGCCGGGAACGGACAGTCAGGGGATGGACGGGAACGGGAATGGGAATGGGCGGGAATGGGATTGAGCGGTCAGGGAATGGCCGGGAACGGGCGGTCAGGGAATGGCCCAAGGACGGATGGTCAGGGAATGGCTGGGAATGGGCGGTCAGGGAATGGGCCGGGATTCCCAAAAACCCCCAAAGGATCGTCCGGGGTCACAGCCGCCCTCCTGGCTGGCTCTGAGTGGGGGCTGGAACGGCGACCCCGAGCCGGGATATCCCTGATTCCATGGGAATGTCCCCAATTCCATGGGAATGTCCCCAATTCCATGGGAATGTCCCCAATTCCATGGGGATGTCCCCAGGCTGGGATGTCCCTGATTCCATGGGAATGTCCCCAGGCTGGGATGTCCCTGATCCCATGGGAATGTCCCCAAGCTGGGATGTCCCTGAGATTCCAAGGGAAGAGTCCCTAAAGAGGGATGTTCCTGGAGTTCCATGGGGATGTCCCCAAGCTGGGATGTCCCTGATTCCATGGGAAATGTCCCCCAAGGAGGGACGTCCCTGGAATTCCTGTGGGAATATCCTCAAGGTGGGATGTCCCTGGGATTCCAAGGCTGATATCCCCAGGCAGGGCATTCCTGGAGTTCCAGGACAAATGTCCCCAAAGAGGAATGTCCTCAAACTGGGATTCCATGGGGAATGTCCCCAAGGAGGGATGTCCCTGGAATTCCAGGTGGAATGTCCCCAACAAGGATGTCCCCAGGCAGGGATGTTCCCAAGGATCCATATCCCTGGAATTCCATGGGGGATGTCCCCAGGGATCCATATCCCAGGAATTCCAGGGGGAATGTCCCCAAGCAGGGATGTCCCCAGGATGGCAGGAAGGCTGTCCCCGGCATTCCCGACCTCTTCCCTCTGGCATTCCCGATCCTTTCCCATTCCTGCCATCCCTCCCACTTCCAGCCTCTTTGGATCAGGAATTTCCCCCCTCCCGGTTCCTAATTCCCAAAAATCTCCCTGGATCCCCATGGATCTCACCTGTGCCACCAGCAGCCCCCCGGTCCCCCTTGTCCCCCTTGGGGCCGCGGTCACCTGGGGACAGAAAAAGGTCGGGAATTGTTGGGATGTCGGGAATTGTGGGGATTTCCCACCCCTGCCCCACGGATGGGAAATCCCAAAAAAACCCGGGAATGCATCCCATGGCAGAGGGAAGAGGAAAGCCCAGTGGTGCTGGAATTCCCGACTGCAGATCCCATGAAAGTGAAAAAATTCTGGATTTGGGGCTGGAATTCCAAATTTGGGGATGAAAATCCCCCCTCCCCCTTTTGGGGCTAAAAATGCCTCATTTGGGGGTCGGGGGTGGGGGCGTGGCTTCCCAAATCCCGGAGGGAGCGGCGAGCTCATATCCATGGGAAAGGGCGATGCCAGGGGCCGGGAGCAGCTGGATAAACATTCCCGCCCTTTCGATATCCCAGTAATGCGATATTCCCATTTATGATCCCGCTGATGACGTCACTAACGAGCTCTGTCATCCCTTGGCTCTCCCGGAGCCTCCTCCCTCCCCATTCCCGGCTTTTCCCGGCGCCGAGCGGGACCGGGGGCTGGGATTTGCCGATCCCGGCTCGGCTGAGCCCGGCCCGATCCCAAGGGAAGAGCTCGGGGATGCTCCGGCCTCCAGGAACAACAAAAACCGCCCGGAGCGGCCCCGAAATCCGGGATGGGGGAAAACACGGGATGTGAAAACGATCCCCAAAAAACCCAGAGCGGGGCAGGAAATTCCTGCCCTTTTCCCTGGGAATTGTTCCCGCGGGCGGGCGCAGCTGCGCGGGGTGAGGGAGGGCGGCCTGGAGCTGATGGGATCCAGATGGAAGAGCCGGGAATGCGGCCAGGGATGCGGCTCCTGCTCCGCACACCCGGCACCGGCAGAACGGGATCGGGAAGCAACGATTCCCGGTTGGATGGAATGGGATGGGCGGGAGGATTTGGGATGATCCCAAGGCTGGAATTATCCCAAAGGGGAATTGTCCCGCTCAGGTGAGGCCCCACCTGCGGGGCTGCTCCGGGATCCTGACTCCGGAAGGAGAAATTCCAGAGGAGAGCCCGGAGCTGATCCCGGGAATGGGAGAGCTGGGAATGCCCGGCTGGATCAGGGAAGGATCCAGGGAATGCCGGGAGCCCCTTCCCGAGGCTGCAGGGGCTCCAGGAGAGCTGGGATTTGGGAAAGGGCTGGAGGGGCAGGAGGCAGGGAATGGAATTGCCAGTGGGAAAGGGGAGCTTGGGCTGGGACCTTGGGATTTAGGGATTCCCGGCTGGGCCGGAATTCCCAGAGAATCCCTGGAAGTGTCCAAGGAAAGGCTGGAGCCCCCTGGGATAGGGGAATGTGGAAGAAGATTCCTCTCCCTGCAGCATTCCCTAAATCCCCAAACTGTCCCAGAGCAGCAACAATCTGGGAATCCCAGAATGGTTTGGGTGGGAAGGGACCTTCAACCCCATCCCATTCCAGCCCCATCCCATTCCAGCCCCTCCCACCATCCCGGGCTGCTCCAGCCTTTCCCTGGACACTCCCTGGGATCCAGGACAGCCGCGGCTTCCCTGGGCTCCTCCATCTCCTTCTTTCCCCCTTTTCCCATCTCTCCTCTCTTCCCAGGAATTTTCTGCCGGGAATAACTTGGACACTTCATCTCCTGAGGTGTTGGGGCTGGAGAACATCCCCAAAAAATTCCCTGAGAGCCTGGAGGGAGCCTCGGGAATTTGGGAGAAGCCTCTCCCAGTCTGTCCTGCCCGGTGCCTCCCCCCCGTGACCTTCAGAGCTTTCCAGGCCCCTTTCCCAATTTTTTTTGGGAATTGTGCACAAAATCCAGGCCCAGACGCAGTGGCAGAGACCCGAGGCTCTTCCCACGGATCCACAGGGATTGATGGATCCCAAAATCTTGGGAGAAGCCCTGGGAGATTCCACCAATCCCCATCTTCCCAGGTGGAATCAGGCTCTGCCTCCAGGAGCATTCCCAAAAATTCCACCCTGGGAATGTTCCAGAAGGAATCTTCTCTTATCCCCCCCGAATTTATCCCTAAATTACCGATCCCACCTTGGATTTTTCCGGCTGTTTCCTCCTGAGTGCATTCCCTGCACGACATTTTCCATGGAAAAGGGGGGAGGGCGGACCCGTCCTCACTTCCCAGGATAATTTTTCCCATTTTGAATTGTGGAAACTGGACATCATTTTGAGGGATAACAAACAAAAAATCCATTAAAAATCGGGAATCTGCTGTTCCTCCACCAGCTCTGAGCAGCTCCAGGAGAGGTTTAATTTTCCATGGAATTTTCCTGGAATTTTCCATGAGAAGGCTCCTGCGCACCTTAAACCCTCATCCCGGGATTCCTGGGATGCAATTCCCAGGGAACCCAGGGCTGAGAAGGAAGTGCCCCTCGGTTAAGGGTAGGACAAATCCTGCAGAAATCCGGGATTTAAGGCAAAGCCTGGCTTTGGATCCGTGCCCGGATCCGGGGCTGTTTCCCATAAATTCCAGAGAATCCCATAAACTGCCCAAATGCTGCCGCAGGGGTCGGATTTTCTTTGGAAAAGGGGTTGGATGAACCCCTGTATCCGACATTCCCAAGCTCCGGGGGGAGGGAGGTGGGGATGGAATTCCAGGGGGGACACATCGGAGCCCTGGGGGTGACCCCCCATCCGCAAGGGATCCCTGGGATGGGATCTGGGAATGGCTTTGAGGTTCTCAGGGAATTGTAGAGGCTGGAAAAGTTCTCCGAGTCCAACCGTTCCCACTCCTGACCCGCGGCCCCAGGGGCCACCTCCCCACGGAATGTCCCCAATCCCTTGGGAATGGGGGCTCCACCGCTGGCCTCGGTGGTCTCCGAGGGCTTTTCCCACCTCAGCAAATCCAGGAGAACCTCAGAGCCCTTCCCAGATCCCGTCCCCATTCCCGGGATCCCTCCAACCTTTCCTTGCAGAGCAAATCCGGCCTCAGGCTGGCGAATCCCAACCCGACGGGGAATTTTTGGGATAATTTTCTGGATTTTAGGAACTCTCAGCATGAACCAGTGGGAAAATCCCAATGTTCCTGGTGCTCCGGGGATGAATCCAGGGGTTTTCCAACCTCCTGGAGCAGCCTGGGATTGTGGAAGGGCGTGGAATTCGAGGATCTCCATCCCAAACCTGACCCACTCCAGGTTTCTCTTCCCTGCAGCTCCCAACTCTTCCCGGGCTCTTTTCCCTCCCTGCCTCCCCAGCAGGAATTTTGAGGCACAAAGGGTTTTTTTGGGATTGTCGAAATCCCGGTTTTCCTGGCAACTGGGAATTTCCCATCCCGGGTGTCCAGGGGCAGTGGTGTCCCATGAAATCCCAATTTCCTACTCCCGTGGTTTTCCAGGGTGTGGGGAGATGGGAAACGGCCTGGAACGCCCCAGGGAACAACCGGGAGATGATTCCCAAATCCCCGCGTGGGAGCACAGCCCGGGGGGTCCCCACGGAATTTGGAATCCCAAATCCGTCCGTTCCCCCCCAGCCCTGCCCCGCTCCACCGCCGCTCCTCGGTGGGATTCCCGTTCCCCCGGGAGATCCTGGTGCTTCCCGGGATCCCCGGAGCCCCTCCCGCTCCCGGATCCCGGCCGGAATTCCCGTCCGTACCTTTGGATCCGCGCGTTCCCGCGGGGCCGCGGGGGCCGAGCTCTCCCTGGTCCCCCTTGAGCCCGGGCGGGCCGGGGGGGCCCCGCTCCCCGGGAAACCCTGGAACGAGGACACAGAATGAGCCAATTCCAGCAGAATCCCGACACGCCGGGGTCTGGGAACACCAGGAGAGCCCAGGGAGTCCGGCCCATCCTTTCCCTGGGATCCAGGATGGATTTATCCATGTGCTGAGGGATTCCGCAGCATCCTTGGGCGGGCATGGAGGTGAGCTGGGCTCCAAAGCTGGAGATCGAGGAAAAGCGGGATCCATCCCAAGGAATCGGGATGGGACCCCCATGAGCCCCAGGTCTCCTGAGTCCGTGGTGTCCAAGGGGTTGGATATTCCTTGGAAAAGGAGGTGGATGAAAGCCCCTGGTGTGGGGAGCATTCCCAGCCTCCAGGAGATGGGAATTGGGGCCGGAGTTTGGGAATTCCTTCACATCCACACCTTGGAGCTGACCTCCATCCTGGACATGGATCTGGATCTGCTCGTGATCCTGGACCTGGTTCTGGAGCTGGATTTTGGCCTGGGCCTGGATCTGATCCTGGATCTGGATCTGGCCGTGGACCTGATCCTGGTCCTGGAACTGATCCTAATTCTAGACCTTGACCTAGACCTGGATCCAGTTGTGGATCTGGTCCTGATCCTTTATCTGGTCCTGGTCCTGAAACTGGACCTGGTCCTGAAACTGGACCTGGACCTGGATCTGATCCTGGATCTGGTCCTAGGCCTGGACCTGGATCCTGTTATGCATCTGGTCCTAGGCCTGGACCTGGATCCAGTTATGGATCTGGTCCTAGGCCTGGTCCTGAAACTGGACTTGGATCTGCATCTGGACCTGGACCCCAGCTGGGAGCTGGATCTGGATCTCATCTTGGATCTGGACCTGGGCTTGAATCTGGACCTGGATCTGTGTGTGGATCTGGACCCCAACCGAGACCTGGACTTGGACCTGGACCTGGACCTGGACCTGGACCTGGACCTGGACCTGGCCCTGGACCTGCACCTGGACCTGGACCTGGACCTGGACCTGGACCAGGACCTGGACCTGGACCTGGACCTGGACCTGGACCTGGACCTGGACCTGGACCTGGACCTGGACCTGGACCTGGACCTGGACCTGGTCTGGGTCTGGGTCTGGTCCTGGATCTGCTCCTGGACCCCAGTCGGGACCCTGTGCTGGAGACGGGATCTGGTGGGATCTGGGGATGATCCCACTGGGACAATCCAGCAGGGACCATCCCGAGCTGAGCCCGGGATCCAAACCCGGCTCCATCCGTGTGGACGGAGCCCGGAATTCCCCAGGCACGGCTCCTCCCGCCCTTCCTGGGCCAGGCTTTTCCGAATTTAACTGGGATTTTCCTCTGGTTTATGAGGAAAAAATCCGCCAGCAGGAATTCCAGCCCCAGCTCCAGCAGGGATTATCCCGAGCTCCAGCCTTTCCCTGCCGTGCCCATCCCGAGGAGGGATCAGCACCTGGATTTCTGTGGGGCAGGGGTGGATGGGTTTTCCATGGAAAAGGGGATTTTCCAGGGATACACCTGAACCCGACCTTCTCAGTTGTGCCCTGATCCCAAAAAAACTCCAGGAAAAAAAGCTAAGAACCGCGGCTCTTCCCACAAATGTTCCTGAAGGTGGGCCCTCCTGGGATTGCTTTGTTTTTCTGTTTGAACAAGAAAAAAATGGGGGAGAAAGAGGAAAGCCAGGGAAAAGAGCCAATATAATTCCGAGGGTTGTTACACCCAAGGAAAACAGCCGTGGATCCGTCAGCGCCAGAAATTCCAGCTGCAGGGAGAAGGAACACGAGGCTCTCCGAGGGAGATCGGATCAGGTTTCCAGACTGGCTCTGCATCGCTTGGCCGAGCCTGGGAAGGAGCAATCCCAAAATCCCAGGGTTTGGGCCCAAAGCAATCCCAGCAAGGTCGTGGTGCCTCAGAATCCTTGGAGCAGGGGATTCCAGGGATGGATCTGGATCTGGATCTGGATCTGAGTCTGGATTTGGGTCTGGATTTGGATCTGGATCTGGATCTGGATTTGGGTCTGGATCTGGATCTGGACCTGCCTCTGACATCCAGAGTCCTGTGGGGTGGGTTTGGAGCAGAGGATAACAGGGATTGGTCTGGAGCTGGTCCTGGATAAGGACCTGAACCTGGATCCTGATTCAAATCTGAATCTGGACTTGGATCAGGATCTGGACCTGGACCTGAACCCAGACCTGGTCCTGGCCCTGGATCTGGACCTGGTCTTGAACCTGGACATGGATCCAGATCTGAATCTGGTTCTGGATCTGATCCTGGTCCTTGGCCAGGTCTCGGACATTGAACTGGACGTGGATCCGGATCCACATCTGGGTCTGGGTCTGGATTAACACCTGGACCTGAACCTGGACTTAGACCTGGGCCTGAACCTGGACCCAGACTTTGCCCTGGATATGAGCCCAAACCTGGATCTGGATCTGGATCTGGTCTTAGATCTTGACCTGGATCCAGATCCACATCTGAGTCTGGATCTGGATCTTGAACTGGACCCAGTCCTGGACCTGAACCTGGACCCAGACTTGGACCTGGATATGAATCCAAACCTGGATCTGGATCTGGTCCTGGTCCTTGGCCAGGTCTCGGACGTTGTATTGNAAACCTGGATCTGGATCTGGTCCTGGTCCTTGGCCAGGTCTCGGACATTGTATTGGACATGGATCTGGATTCACATCTGGGTCTGCATCTGGATTCACATCTGGGTCTGGATCTGGATTCACATCTGGGTCTGGATCTGGATTCACATCTGGGTCTGGATCTGGAGTCACATCTGGGTCTGGATCTGGACCTTCACTTGGATTAAGACCTGGACCTGAACCTGGACCCAGACTTTGAGCTGGATATGAATCCAAACCTGGATCTGGTTGTGGATCTTGACCTGGATCCAGATCCACGTCTGAGTCTGGATCTGGATCTGAGTCTGGATCTGGATCTGGTCCTGGATCTAGATCCACATCTGGATCTGGGTCTGGACCTTGAACTGGGCCCAGTCCTGGACCTTGACCTGGATCCGGATCCACATCTGGGTCTGGATCTGGATCCACATCTGGGTCTGGATCTGGATCCACATCTGGATCTGGATCTGGATCTGGATCCGGATCTGGATTCAGATCAGGATCTGGATCCGGATCCGGATCTGAATCCGGATCAGGATCTGGTCCTGGACGTTGACCTTGACCGGGATCCACATCTGGGTCTGGATCTGAGTCTGGATCCAGTCCTGGACCTTGACTGGGATCCAGATCCACATCTGGGTCTGGATCTGGATCCACACTGGGGTCTGGGTCTGAGTCTGGATCTAGTTCTGGACCTTGACTGGGATCCAGATCCACATCTGGGTCTGGATCCGGATCAGGATCTGGTCCTGGACGTTGACTTTGACCTGGATCCACATCGGGGTCTGGATCTGGATCCAGTCCTGGACCTGCTCCTGGATCTGGACCTTGGCCTGGATCTGAATCCAAGCCTGGACCTGGCTCTGGATCCCGCGGGATCCGAGTGGATCCCTGCTCCCGGCGGGACGGATCCCAACCCCTCCCTGGGCCAAAGCTGTCCCATGGGATCCTGCCCCTCCTCCGTGCCATTCCCAGCCTTTGGAAGCAGAGCCAGCATTCCCAGATTTCCCTGCAAATCACAAACAGCCGGAGCCAAGCATTCCTCAGGGTGGGAACGTCCTCTGGTGGCTCCCCATGGAATTCCCCCCAAAAACAACGGAATTCAGGAGGGGGGTGGGAAAATGGGCACCACTGACATTGGGAAAAACATCCCGGAAAAGTCTCGGAGCCAAGGATGTGCTGGGATCTGCTGGAGGGATCTGGCAGAAATTCCTTGGGATTCCTGGTGCCTTGGAAGGCTCCATTCGGGAATGGGGGGCCCAATTCCTGCTCCAGCCTGGCTGGGAGAGCCTGGAATCCGGGAATATCCGCACGGATTTCCTGGAGCCCCGTGGGCGGTGCCATTTCCCCTCCAGGATGGATATTCCAGGATCCAGGAGAGCAGATCCATCCTCGTGTCCCTCGGGAGCTGGGACATCCCAAGGGATGGGCCGGGAAGTCACCGGGAGCTGTCCCGTTGGCGTTGGATTTTTTCGGGGTGGGATTTCGGGGATTTGGGGGATTTCTGGGAATGTTTTCCTTACCTCGGGGGCCGGGAAGGCCGGGAAGGCCGGGCTCTCCCTCCATCCCTTCCGAGCCTCGGTCTCCTTTGGGTCCCGGGGGCCCTGGAACACAACGGGAGGGCGGGAATCACATCCCAGAATTCGGGAATGCGCAGCAGGATCGAGGGATCTCCAAGATCTCCGAGAAGCGTGGGAGCAAAGGAGCTGCCGGAGCAGTTTTCCATGGTTTTAAACTTCCGGGATTTCTGGATATTGAATTCCAAACCTGCTCCAAAAGCCAGGAAAGTTCACCTGGAAGCTCCACCTGGAGCACGACTCCGGGAATTTCCCATCAGGCCGGGAGCTGGGACATTCCCAAATCATTGCAAGGAATCAGGGAAAACACACATTTTTGGGAATGCTCGTGGAAATCCTGGAATGTTTGGGGTTGGAAAGGATTTTCAGGATCATCCACAGGGGCAGGGACACTTTCCGTTTGTCCAGCGGGGATGATCCTCTGGGAATTCTGGAGATGTTCCCTGAGGAGAGGATTGACAGCTGGATTTTGGTAAAATCCCAGGAAGGAGCAGAAAATCCCGATCCCAGGTTTTATCCCTCATCCTGCAAAGGGTCAAATCCCAAAAGCTGGAAATAGTCGGGAGCCAAAACAATGGGAAGAAGGAATTTGAAGAGAAAAATAGCGAGGGGAGAGAAAATATTCCTGGGAAAAGAGAGAACAGGGCAGGAAGAGGCCGGGAAGGGTCATTCCCACCCATCCAGGGGGAGGACCGGGAACTGTTTTCCCAGAAATCCTAAAAGCTGGGAACTGGGGAAGCTGAGATCCAGGCAGGGCTGGGGGCGATGGAAAAGGCTCAGGAAGAGCAGGGATGTGCAGTGGATTTAACGGATCAGGAATGGGGATCTGGGAATGGTCTGTAGGGATCCGCGGGATCCGGAGTGGGATCCCAGGACTCCGGATCCTGGGGATGGAATCTGGATCCCAGGGATGGACCCCAGATCCCAGGGATGGACTCTGGATCCCAGGAAAGGAATCCAGATCCTGGGAATGGACCCTGGATCCCAGGGATGAACTCCAGACCTTGGAATGGACCCCAGATTCCAGGAATGGACTCCAGACCTCAGGAACAGACCCCAGAACCTGGGAATTGACCCCAAACCCCTGGAATAGACCCCAGATCCTGGGAATGAAATCCTAGACCTTGGGAATGGACCTCAGATCCTGGGAATGGACCTCAGACCCCTGGAATAGAGTCCAGATCCCAGGAATGGACCCCAGATCCTGGGAATGGACCCCAGATCCCGGGAATGGACGCTGGCAGGGATGGGGCAGCCGCAGATTTTCTGGAATCCTCCCAGGGCCAGTCCCATCCCAGGAACAGGGAGTGGGGCTGGGCTGGAGGAAATCTGGGAAGGGCGGCCGGGAGAGGCCCACAGGGAATCCCATTCCTGCTGCATCCTGGCTTCCCAGCCCCCGATCCCAGTGGGATGAGGCATTTCCTGGTGGATGGGACCGGGATCCAGCGCTTCCCACCCGGGGGTCATCCCAGCCGATCCGGGCGGGCGCTGGATCCCAGGAATTCTGCTTCCCAGTGACTCCCAAAACTCCTCGGAGCCACGGGAGGTGCTCGGAGCCATCCTTGGATGCTGGAGAGGAGCCCAAATCCCAGATCCAGGATCCAGAGCCCAGGATAGCTGAGGATTTGTGCGGAAGGAAAACGTCGGGCGGGGAACACGAGGGACTCACCCAGGGACATCTGGAGCCGGGGTGGATCCAGCTGGGCACGAGGCCCCGGGAATTATCCAGGGGATGGGAGGAGAGGGAAGTTTGGGACGCCAGGAATGTGTCAGGGCTGATAAATCCGGTGCCGGCCCTTGGGAAGGGATTTGTTTTGGGATAACGCGATCCCAGGGCTGATCCCACCCGGAGCCAGTGACATCATCCCCATGGATGGGGAGGGAAAAGCGGGATCCGAGGAGCGGGGAAAGAGGGAAAGAACAAAGAATTTGGGGCAATGTGATCGCAGCATCCCAAAAACAGGGATCGGGAGCAGCATCCCCCTGGAGTGAGGGAAGGGACCCCGGGAGCTGTTGGCATTCCAGGGGATGGATCTCCTGGAACTCAACCACATTCATCCCCTCCGGCTCAGCAGCTGGAAAAGGGCACCAGCCCCGGCCTTTCCAGCTGGAATTCCCAGCTGGAATTCCCAGCTGGGAGCACCAGGGATGAGCCACAGCCCGCGGGGTCCCCACAAGGGGCGGAGAGCGGGACAGGAGCTGCTCCCGACCTCCCGCTCCGTCCTGGAGCTTCCCATGGGATCTCCTGGGATTCTCCACGGGGTTTCCCCTCCCTGGCACAGGATTCCCGAGAAGTTTTGGATCCCTGGAAGTGTCCAAGGCCAGGCTGGATGGGGCTTGGAATGATCTGGGATAGTGGGAGGTGTTGGAGTTGGAATGGGATTGGATTTAAGGGCCCTTCCCGCCCCAAACTGTTCCAGGATTTGGGAAGGGCTGAGGGAAAGGAAAGGAGGAGAAGGTGGGATGGGGGAGGTTGGCTTTTCCCGGGATCTCGGAGGGAGCTTTGGGAGCTTCCTTCCAAACTGTGGGTGGGGAATGTTCGGAGAGTCCGATGGGATGGGGACAATTGGGCAGGGATGGGTGGGGACAGCTCCGGGCCATTCCCAACCGGAGAGACCCGGAGGGGCTGGAGCGAGTCCAGG
>VZTB01015244.1:0-121236 GCA_013397245.1 Thryothorus ludovicianus | reverse complement strand
TTTCATGGCCTGGTCTGGCACGTGACAGGGAATTAGGAAACTGGTGGGTGAAGCATCTGATAATGCCATGGCCAGGACATGGTTCTGTAGGAGAACAGCCCAAATGGCCTCAGGGGAGCATTCAGAGTTTCTCCTCAGGGTCCCAAGGGTTTAAACGAAGGGTTTAAGCAAAGCTTTTATTTGTGCTCTTGGATGAGTGTGCTCTTCAAAGGGCAAAAAAAATGTCTGAATGGCCAAGTCCAAGAAGTGACTCAGTGATCTTAGAGGACTTCTGCCACCTTAGCAATTCTATGATTTTACTATTCTATTCTATTCTATTCTATTCTATTCTATTCTATTCTATTCTATTCTATTCTATTCTATTCTATTCTATTCTATTCTATTCTATTCTATTCTATTCTATTCTATTCTATTCTATTCTATTCTATTCTATTCTATTCTATTCTATTCTATTCTATTCTATTCTAAGGGGAAATGGTTTGATTTCTCCTTCTGTTGCCTATTGAGAAGCAGTAGCCCATTCCCAGTGCTCCCTTACAAACAGCAAAGCACCAGGAGCTGCTATGGTTTGAGATGGGAATTTCAGGTCATTGCTCATCTGGTTGACATGCAAAATGCTGAAGCAGAAATTGAGAGCCCCAATTGCACATTCCAGCCCCCTGAGACATTTGGTCTCCCAGGAACCATTATTTCATCTGTTCAAACTATTGTTTCATGGATAATACAATGTTTCAGCAGAAAAGTGAAATGTGTCCTCTCATAACTCCATGTGGCTGTTAGCTTACTGCTGAGCTAATGCTTTGCCACATAAATAAAACTGCACAAAAAAGAGAGAGCAGACTTGTAAAGAAACATGGGGAAAAAATATAATTCCTTGGTGCTCAGGGCTGAAGAGCTAGTGAGCTTCTTTCCTTTCCTTTTTTCTTCCCTTTACCCTTACAAGTTGATGTGTATCCAAACAGCTTGAAAAGTACTTTGAAATCCAACTTTAGTCAGCTATGATGAAGACATAAGAGGAAATGATTTTTCCTTTGTGATGCTTTGTTTTCTTCTCTTTTATTCACTGTTCGCCTCAGCAGTGGCTGCAGGAGAGGATCCAAGTTTCTTCTTGGAACTTTTTTTTCTTTTTTTGGTGCAGTTAAAGATATATTTCTTGAGTTACATACTTCATACTGCACACATACTACATACTGCTTTTGAGGCAAGCTCAACTAGTGAGCTGAGAGGGCTTGACCCAAAATGCAGAATTTCTCAAACCCGGGAAATCTATAACATCTTACCTAAGGACTTTTTCCTATGGTAAAAAAAACTGCTTTGTATGGAAAGATGTGAAATGTTATGTAGCTATTTTGTTTTTGATCAGTCAATTTCACAGATGTTTTAAGGCACCACTGGGGCCCAGTCATTGGGCTGAAGGGCAATGGTGCCACTCAGACGGATCTAGAGAGGTACAGGGCCAATTCATTAAATTTAACAGGGGGAAAAAATGCAAAATTCTGTACATTGTGTGAATTATCACTGGACAGCTGGAGAGCAACTCTGCTGAAAAGGACTTGGAGGTGCTGGTGAGCAAATAGCTAAATAAGAAACATCAGCACACCCTGCCAGCAAACTGCTCTGGATTGCTGGGGCAGGAGCAGAGCCAGGAGCTGGAGGAAAGTGATATTGCTCCTTAATCAGCAGCCACTAGCCCACAGCTAGTGCATCTAGTCCGGGGACACCAAAAAAATAAAGGCATTGGTAAAAATTGTGCTGAATTCAGTGGTAGGTCACCATTGAGTGGGGGAGAGAAGGAACTGGGGTAATTGACCTTCAGAAGATGCTGGGGGAGCTGGGCTTGTTTGGCCTGGAGAAGAAAAAGCTTCAGGAGGAGATAACAGCATCCTGCCCTTACCTACAATGAGGACATCAAGGAGACAGAATTATTAAAATCCAACTCAGCAAAGCAGTTAAACTCATATTTAACTTTATGTTTTAGGTTTACTTATTCATTATAGTTTTTTAATAAATATAGATATTTATGTCTTTTTTTTATTCTGATCTCTCTAATTCACTTATACATCTGTATATTTTTAATACATTGTAAAACCTACTTAAAGCTGGACAAATACCTCACATCTTCCCTGTACTGAGGTATTTTGTAATATTAAAATGTCATTATCGTTCATCCAATTTGTGGATTAGGTGTTATTTCATCTTATTTTTACAGCTATATGCAATATTACCAACCATTAGCACGTAAGTATGAAATGATGAAATTTTTATGGCTTCTGCATAAAATGAAATGGTACCAAAATTATTAGGTTTAACTCAGAACATTTAATAGAAATAAAAGGATTCAGTGCTGTGCTATTCCTCTGGCAGGGTGTGACATGAGTGTGGTGAGCACTCCCCAGTTTGATGTGTTATCACAACTCAGGGGATCCTGGTGCAGATGACAACATGCACCACTGCAGTAACTCACATTTGGGTTCACAGCCGACTCCACCTGAGTACATTTTAGCACATATTTCAGTTTCCAACCTGCCCCTTCAGCCTGGTTGTTGCTGGAGGAAACCCAGCTGGATGAAACCCCACAGTCTGACATGGCCCTGGGGCCAGGAAAGCATCAACCAACAGGAAGGAGGCTCAAAAATGAAAAACATCTGAAATATCTTCAGCCTGCATAAAGGAGAAGACCCACTAAAGCACATCTAGATCTGTTATCTCAGTCTCAGTTGAGAAAAGATCTTTGGAGTCCAGCAGAGAATTCATGGGTTTTCAAGTGTCAGTAGCCAGAAGTGATTGCTCCTTTATTGATTTTGGGTACTGTGTTCTTTGTTTATGTTTGGGGTACTCAAGTAGCAGTGCAGTAAATCTGCAGCTGTGGTTGACATAAAAGCTACATAGAGGACCCCTGTGATCTGGTACATGGTTCTCTCATTTTAGTAAAATAACACTGTAAGATAAAAGAGTTATGAACCTGGACAAGGAACAATTAGATCATTTTCTTTGCAAGAATATCTTGTTTACAGGCAAGGATAAAAAAATAATAGAATAATCCAAAATTTAAAAAAAAGAAAATTAAAGAAAAGGGAATGATTTACCTTAAGAAGACTTAGAAAATTATACCCAGCATTAATACACATGCAAGTGAAAGGCTCTCAGAATATTGGTTAAGTGCAACACTGAACAGTGTCTGCTAATAATAATTATTTTCACCATTATTGTCTTGATGTTCTAGGAGAAATTTAGAGTAGGACTAGCAAGCATTTTTAGATTACATTGATATGTAAATTAATTTTCCATGTAGCATCATGCATTTTCATGTGGCAATCTTCATCCTTTAAGCTTTTTCCATTAAAGAAAGAAAGAATACTCTGTCCCTGAGGTATCCAATCAAAATTTGTGAACCATTTCAAATTTATGAATAGAGCGCACACAGTGAAACCATTTACTGCATGTTGTATGAAGAGTGACTCCACTGTGCTTCATGGTGGGATTTTATTTTATTGCTTTTTTATTGCTTTTTAAATTTTTTCCTAATAATTCTTAATTACTTTTGCAATTAACTTTTTGATTATCATTAACCATTATTTTTTTCATAGAACTATGCATTGCAATTTCAGTATCACATTCCTCAATGGCAAAAACTAACTTTAGCTCTGCATATGGAAAAGTTAAGACCAGTTTTTCATGTTTTCCTTTAACATTTACTTCTACACATTTTTAGATCCCTGCTGATCATCACACCTTGTACATCATATTGCTGAAATGTACTGAGCTGTAGAGCAAGAGGTCAAGAAAAGGCTTTAGTTTAGTTGTTATCTACCTGGGCATTTGGATCTTAGATATCCCAGAGATCTCTGTGAAGCACTTTTCTGTGTGATTTTCCTTCACAGTAACTAGAGCATCAGAACCTCAGTACCTCTGGAACTGAACTGAATTCTTTATATCTATGTTCTCCATGCATGAAACTTAGTATTATTCCATGCCAGAGATAACAATTTTTCTCCTGAAGAACAGAGGCTGTAAAGAAAAATTCATTCATGCTTTTAGACACCTCGGGCAGGTTTTCACTCACCTAATTTTAACTGTCTACAAAGTAATTGTCTGTACCTGAACTAGGTGGAGGTTTTTGACTCTCAGAAACCTGGGAGAGAAATGGGCACTTAACTCATCCTGAGGTAGCCATCCATAATAAAACAGATGAAACATGTATTCTAAGTACCTGTTCTCTCTACAATTATAAAAAAGTTCAGGTGCATACTGGACCGTAGAGTTCAGATCTAGACATAGGCACAGCTGGATAGCTGCACACACTGAGATGAGCTTGACATCCTGAGTCTACAGTGGTGACTGACATTCCAGTTTCTACACAGACACCCTTTGGAAAGTTGATGCGATATATATCTCTGAGCTATAATCTAATCAATATTTTAATAACCTCAGTTTTCAGTGTTAGAAAGGATATTTCCCCAAGCTATGTAAGCATGATTTTGTTTTAAATTAAGAATTTGGAGTCTGTTGTGAGCTGTAGAAACTCTGAGAGTAAAGCACCATGATCACATATAACTTTGTGACCCAAAGGGCACATGGTTATTTATTGACTAAATTCTGAATAAAATAGAACAAGTACAATGAGATTCCTTTATGATTGCATTTTCACCAAACTATATGATTACTTCTGGATTCAATATAACTAATTAAAGGTAGCTCAAAGCACCAAGAGTAAACAGAGTAGCACAGAGTGAGAAAGGGATAAAGAGCATCTCAGAATGGTAATGCAGTCTAGGTCAGTGAAAACTCCATGTTGTTTACTTGAAGCAAAGAGTAGGAAGATAGTTTCAGATTTTTTAAGTATTTAAAATTTGAGAAGGAAACAGGAAATGTATGTACACAAAAAAAGGGTGATCAAAGCCTATCTAGCCTTCAGGTTACATGCCAGGATACATTTGCCATCATTTTTGGTACAGCTAACCTAGTAACAGTGAAAACTTGTATCTTTATTCCACACATGTTGTAGAACTCTAACTTTTAGGGCAAAAATGTGTGAAAATCTTTTGAGTTCCAAGAAGGGCTCAAGGAGTGTTCTAAACAACTTCATCCTCCAATGGTCCTCCACTGCTTCTTTCCTTATTCTTACTCATGAATGTTGATAGCTGAAAACAGCAACTCTTCTCCAGAAAATGTTGATTTAGTAGCTTTTTGTGAAAATATCCCTCTCCCACAATTTATTCTAGAAAGCTGTGATTCCAAGCTTTCTATCCTGCAGATTTCTAGACTCATAGTTCCCTGTGAATTGAAGGAAAAACAGAAACTTGAATACTGTAGAAGTCACAGTTGCACTGCAGAACTCAAGGTCCACTCTCCTTGCCACACCTTTCAGGATCTTGTCAGCCCTTGGAAAACTAACCTAGCACTTTTTCTGATTCCTTGCCACCTTTACTCAGACTCTCAGTTCATCTGTAGCCTTGAAAAGAGAGGAAGAGCCTGAAGTCACCACCAGCCTCAATGTCTCTCACTCCTTGAGCTCTCACTGCTCTAGAAAGATGGAGTTTGCAATGGAAGGAATCAAGCAGGTTGCATTATTTTAGCTAAAAAGAGTTATCCATTATGGCAAGACCACTGTCTCTTCGGACCATGCCTCTGAAACAAAGTCCTTGAGGATTTCAGGGGGAAATTTCCAGGAAGGAAGCCGATATTGAGGGGTGAGAAGAGGAAGCAGATGGGATCACACAGGGCCTGTCTCAATGCTATATCATCTCTCAGCCCTGTTGCTGTAGTTCATAGGGAGCAGTGCATAAACTTGTGGAAGTTAAATAGTACTGGGTCATCTGTTATATAACTCTGTCAGTAGCAAAGAAACAAAAAAGTTTCTTTTTTGCATCCTATTTTATTCCTTCACATTGCCTTCAGCATTTTTTTAATATGCAATGTTACTAATCCTCAGTTAATGACTTCTGAAAAAATAAATATAAACTTCTATAGCTTGAGTGATAATTTTTTAATAGTTGTCTAATATCTAAGCTGGCAACAAATTCTTTTCAAATTTCTTTTTTTGGAAAAGTTTTAATTTATACTCACTCCTGAAACAGTGCTCTTGTAAACTGCCTTCAAAGTGTTGGTTTCACAAAGATTAAAGGAAAGACTCCCAGCTTACATCAGCTGTCACATCCTGTGGGCTGCTAACACTTTAGATTAGTTGAATCTCTAATATTAACATTTTCTCTAGACATTCTTGATTTTCCTAGTGAGTTCCACTGTTTTGATTTTTACTTATATGAATACAGAAGCCCTAAGGGGGCTAAACTGAGATGCCTTAAGCAGTCTCATTTTCCAATGGAAAACAGACAGTCCTCTGTCTTCTGAAAATTAGACATCTCTAAGATGTCTGCTTATTTGGAGATGCATAAAATTTAAGTGTGCAATGTTCTATTTTTTAATAAAGTTTTTAAAAAAATCTCACTTCTTCTATATGTACTAGTAAGGATTTGCAATGATTTCAGTTATAATATCAAATCAACATGGTTTCACTTTTTTTCTGTGTATCTATGATGAGAGCCTCAGTAACACACAAGAAATTATCTTTCTGTAGTCTTCTTTATTTTGAAGCACAGGGAAAGTAATGAGGGGGAGCAGAAGGGAGAAAGAATATATATGAGCAAGAGTTCACTTGTTACATATATATGTATATATCTATATATTAAGCAAATATCTCCTCCAGTCATATTCACACAAGATAATGAGGTGATCCCATTGCCTCTTTCCTTTGAAGCTGAAAGGAAGATTACATTTTTGCACACTTAAAATAAATGTCTGATTTCTGTAACATAAAAAAAAAAATTAAAAAGGTGTTGCTCAAGGGAAGCCATCAGCACTTGAGAGAACCACAATCCCCACCATCTGCTACCACAGAGACAGAGCAACTATTCACAGCTTTTGTTGCAGACCTCAGGCTGCAATTGTACTGCAACTGAGGGTGGTCACAGTAGACCTGAGCAATTTTATATCTTTACTGCTTATTCCCCCGCCTGCCGCCCCCTCTTTTCCTTCCTCCTCTGCCCATTTTTTACTGTAACAGGCAAAATCAGGGCAGGGAAGGGATTGTAGCTTTCTGATCTTTGGGCAACCTGCTGCCACCAACAGAAACATGAAATGCACATTGTATTCTGAGTCTGTAGGTGATGTCCTCTAGGCTGAGATTCATTTCATTTAATTATAGTTATCTAAAAAGTACCTGGTCTAAGGCAGCTATCTAGGTTCCTCCTTTAGATGATTAAAAAAGGCAGTTCCAAAGGTGATTCATCCTAAACTACAATTGGTATTAATCCCCAAACAAGCCCTGTGTAAAATTAATTCTTCTGTCTGATATAAAAAGAGCTCAAGCTCCAATCTGGAGCAGACATTAAGGATGGACTTTGCCTGAGGAAACACACAGCTCCAGTGTAGGTGTCCTTACCTGAGGTGACTGTGCAGATTTCCTTTATATAAGCCAATAGAAAGAGCAGGAACTTTTGATTCCTCTCTTCCTAATGTAGATCATGGAGTCATAGAATGTCTTCAGCTGGAAAGGACCTTGAAGCTCATCCAGTTGAAATCCCCTGCCATGTGCAGGGACACCATCCTCTGCTTACTCAGAATCCCCTCCAACCTGGCCTGCAGCACTTCCAGGGATGGGGAGTCCATAGCCTCTCTCAGATACAGAAAGATTGAAATACTGGAAGTATTCTCTTCACTGATGGCAATCATTATCTTGGATCTGGACTCTTTTTTATCAGATTTATGCAGTTAGAAGAGGTGAATGTGTAACTTCTAGAAAGCTAAAATTTAGTGAGATTAATCTGGGTTTTACCAACTGTCCCACACAACCAGAAATCATGTGAGCAGTGCCAACACCTTCAAAAGATGAGTCCCCTTTGCCAGACAGCCATTCACCTACACTGTCACTTTAAGATTTTGGGATGTGAAGGTTTTCATGTGGTCTCCAGAGCAGCATGCAGAGAGTCAAAGACTGAAATCACTCCTTCCTCTAACACACCTATGTAAAGACACAACAAATCCTTTGAGGCTTCAGAGTTATTGAAAGGAAACAGAGGAGAATTTAAACTTAGAGGAAAAGTATGATTTTGTTACTTGCACTACCTGGCAATGTCCAAATGGCACAATGTTAAATGTCCATGGCACTTATTTTTCATAGGTTATTTCTCTTATGGCAAAAATATTGTATGAGCTACACATTTGTGCATTGAAATAATTGCTAGTTCATTATAACCTTTAAAGTACCTCAACTTCATTGGCATTTAAGTATTGGATTATCTCAATGAGGTCATTAAAGAGAGTTGAATATATGGGAGGATAGTTCCTCAGCCTTATTTCATTGTAAATTTTATAGTTAATTACTGGGGCAAAACACTAAATAAGAAGACAAACAGTATAAGTGAAAATGGAAGGTCGTCTGGCAGATATAGCTTTATAAAAAAGCAAAAGTTAAATGCTAAGAACTCATTCATAATAAAAAGCAATTTCCCAAGTATTATGTTCTATCTCTGTTATGGTTAAACACCATAAATTAGCAATGAGCATTCCAATTCAAATGACTTGTGTTCTTCAGTATTCTTAAAAATCAGTCGAATCAGAAGTCCGCTAGTGCTTCAATGGAAGTAATAGAAGACAATTTAATTGACAAAAAATGTGTTTTAGATAGTACTTCTTATCTTCAGGCAACACATTTTATTACCTAAAACTTCATTACAGTGCACAAAAAAGGAGAAAGAGAAACATATGTTTACTCTTAGCGAACCATACGTTTAAAATGATAACAGAATTGATTTCTTCCTGCAATTTTTATCTTTACTGTATACATTATGACCTGTACGCTGAAATGTGAAAACCTAGAAATTTCTAGTACATGTCTGCATTTTCAGGAAAAGAAACCCAAAAATGTTCTCAGAAGAACTGTATTTTTGCATTGTTGTATTGTGCATTGTTTTCCTAAGATCAAATCTAAAAGGAAAAGAGCCACTATATTGTCCTCAGCAGTGCTTCTGTCAGATCTTGTGGCTTTATCTTCCAAATAAAGAGAGTTTGATGTTTCAGCAAGAATCCTCAACACAAGAGTAAGGAAGGAGCAATTTTGGTTTTCAAGTATAAGTACTGTGTGTGAAGTCAATTTTATAAGTAATAGGTGACGTTGATTTTGATCCTGTATTATCAGTGAGGAAGAAAGTACAGGTTTTGAATCTACTGACAAGGATTATCTGCAAATTTTTTTCATCTGTTTTTGAGAGAAAAGAATGATGCCCAGTTTCAGGTGCTCCTGGAACTGTGGGTTATGAAACAGCCTCAAGCACGTGACATCACAGGAAAGAGGTATAGTTTGATAGTGACACAGGATTAAATGCCATGCTAATGACTAGAAATAATAAAAAAAACAGATCCATAACCCAACATCAGCCCTTTTCCCATTATTGACAAGAAATGGGTAGTGTTTCTAAGTTTCCATGAGCCATCAGAAGAGGCTGAGTCTAAAATTAATACTTCAGTTCTTAAAACTATTAAATAATTAAAATCTCTTTGGGGATCATGACGTTTGAATGAAGAAAATTCAGGGCTATATTCAATAGTCTTAAACCCAGCAATCGTAGAAGTACAGAATGGCTTGGGTTGGAAGGGTTCTTAAAGGTCAGCTAGTTCCAACCTCCTGCCATGGGCAGGGACAACTTCCACTGTCCCAGGTTGCTCCAAGTGCCATCCAACCTGGCCTTGAACACTTCCAGGTTTGGGGCATCCACAGTTTCTTGGGGTAACCTCTGCCAGAGCCTCACCTCACCACCCTTACAGTAAAGATTTTATTCTTAGTACCTAAAATTAGTCTACTTTCTTTGAGTTTAAAACCATTCCCCTTGTCCTATCACTACATAATCCTGAAAAAAGTCCCTCTCCAGCCTTCTTGAAGGCTCATTTTAGGTCCTAGAAGGCTGCAGCAAAACTAAACATATAAACCCATAAAAGGCTGCAGCAAAACTAAACAGATATAAACCCATAAAAGGCATGTCCTTCTTACCAGACCCTTTAGGGATCTGGATCTCAGTTCTTACACTCATAGTGTAGGAAGACCACTGTCAGTCACATAGGCATTAATTGACTTTGACTCAGAACTGTAATTGTATTACAGTCATTAATACAATACATTACAAGTTTTAATGCACAATAATTGGCTTGCAAACCATTTAGTAGTTGGGCAGGGGTACACAGAAAACAAAGCGACCTTGATTGCTTGATTGTTTGGTCAGAAGTAAAAACAGTGCAGGCAACAAGGACACAGATGTGTGACAAAGAATATAAAGCTTCTAGACAACTATTGAATCCAGTAGCAGAAGCTGGGAGCACAGCAGACTTTCATCTATGTAGAAACCCTGGTTGTGTTATTGTAGTTGAATATTAGTACAATACACAGATTATGTCTCTATGAAATACAGAACAGGTATAGAGAGGCATTTCTTCTATTGGACTTGCAAACTCCACTGGAACATACTGATCAGTTCTAGACACCACACAGAAAAAGACCCCAGAACAACAAAACAAAACCAAAATCAAGCAGGTAAACAAACAGCAACAAAAAACCTTTAAAAATTGTAGAAGTCTTAAAAAAACTTAGAGGTATAAAGAAAAATATGGGCAAAATAATGAGAAATTGAATTCCTCTAGCGACTCCTGCATGTATTTTGAGCTGGCTGACTCCAGAAGCAGTCTGAAGGCTGCTGTGCCCCTGAGACAGAATTATATGCGTTATTAAACATGTTGGCAATTTGGGCTGAATTCAGGTTGCTTACAAACACTGTCTGTTCCTGTGTGATTGCAGGACAGGCCATGACTCACAGACACCTTGGGAAGCTGCCACAGCCACTCCAACACAACACTGGGAGAGGGAGCAACATTTCCCCTTTGAGTTTGCCTACAGAGTCAGACCTTGTGGCTCAAATGTAATCTTTTTATGAAATACTAGGAACTACTTATCCTTTTGATCCAAAGCTCTGTCCCAAGGACCTCCCAAAACAAAGCATGTCTAAAGGAGATGGGATCCATGGTCACTTTTATTGGTGTAGACAGTTAATGGACACTGGACAGTTAATTGGGCACTGAACCTGCAAACAGCATAGTTGGGGAAATAAACCCCACTAACGGTGACCAGTGCCATTTCTTTTTCCATTAGGAGGTCACTACTCTGTCCTTTCCCATAATTTTAATCTATATTAACTTCTTGTCACTTTTTTTTTTTAATTAAGAGGAATTTAAGTGAAAATAAAAAGACAGAATAATAAAGAATAATAAAGAATAAAGAAACAAAATAAAGAAATAAAGAAATAAAAATATTACTTTTTGTTTGAGATTCAAATTCTGTTTCATAGTGGTTGGGTTTTTTTTCTTTTCCCTAACATTTTTATGGAAATGTCTGGAAACAATCCTCCCATGGTCAATACATGTAAATAGTGTGTTTTTATGCTCAATGCTCTGATTTTATCCTATTTGAAGAAATCTACTATTTGCTGAGTATCATTACTAAGATGAAAGAGTAACATGGGTTGATAAACAAATAAGCAACAAATTTGCTGCCCCTGCAAAACACTGTACAAACATCAATTAATTCTATTTGCAGCAGTCTTGTGCAGCTGATGAATTCCCTTCCTGCAGATGGAAGTGCTAAGGCATCAAAGTGGCAAAGAATTTTCATTGTGCCAGGGCATTGGTTCACACAGAGGTTTGAGGCTTGACTCTTTTCTTCAGTGCTTTCCCACAAGCACCAGAAGGCTCTGTAAGCCCTGAAACAATTTCCTTACAACAGAAACTAAGCTGAGTGATTTCTCTCTCCTGTAAAGAAAACTCTCCCTGTGGAAGACATTCTTGCTTTCAGGCTCTTTAGCAGCTGAGCTGCAGCAGATGCCAGCCTGTCCCTTCTGGATCCTCAAGTCTTTTCTCCCTTCCCTACAAAATCTCGATGTGATGGCGTGGCACCTTCTTTCAGTCGGCAGCACTCAAACAGCCTCTATGTCTGTGCCTTCTCCCTGTATTAACAAGCCATTCTTGCCATCTTCTGAGCTTTTGTTTCCCTCAAAGAGCCCAACTTTCCCCCCTGAGGTCCTGTCTGGAGCCAGAACAAAGTCAAGAGGCAGCTTTCCCCTTTCTCAGCCATTTATAAGGGACTAACATCTGATGCCCAACACAGTGCAAGCAGACTTGTAACCCAGACATGATCCATCATGCATGGCCACTAAGTGACTCTTAATTCTGCTAGTGCAGTCCATCTTGGGAGGCTGAGATAAGGGAGGCTGTTCCTCAAAGAGCCCATAAAATTTTCCTTGGTGAAAACTGAATGTTTTATTGTTGCTCATAAAAGGAGCTTTTCATATGGTTTTACACTGCATTTGGTTTTCCTGTGTGCAGCTTTTAACTGATGGAATCATTCATGGTGGTTCTTTAATTTACTGATTTAGAGAAAATCGTCCTTTTCCTTCCAGAAATAAATGCTTGGTCTTCCCAAAGCACAGGTGTGTTTTAACTGTTCTAAACTGATGGTGTTAAAAGTTAATGCATGGCTGCTTCACCTTCTTGCTCTTCTGAATTTTTCCTATCAGAACACAAGCTGAATTTCCTTATCAGTGGAATTACAGCGTCCTGAGGCCAAAACTAGAAGCAACATGAGTTCAATATATAATAACAGCTGCCCACTGAAGGGACAAGGAACACTGGAGCTTCTAAAACTGGCATCATCCTGGAAACATCCTGAGTGGATCTACAAGGGTTAAAATGGTTTAAAGAAGCCAATGATAATTTACATTTGGCACACCAGCATGAAATTTAAACAATAATTTACTCTATAGAAGAAATATTTTGAAAAGCTTTTATTTAAGTCAAAGAATGAACCTTCCTTGCTGGTACCATTTTTGCCACAGTGCTGTCAAAATGAGTCTGACAAGTACCTGATTTTCTTACAGATCACGGTTCAAACTCCCTGTGTAAGGTTTAAGCCTAGTGCTGTGCCATCCTGTGCAGGAAACATTCTGCTTCCAGACTCTGGGAGATGGGAAGCTCAGCTGAGAGCAGGATTCAAGCTCAGCCTTCCTAAAACAATTTCCTTTTCTGTCCTGCACCTGCTATTTGACCAACTCAAACTGACATTCAGCTACTAGCAAAGCAAAAAGTGAACACTTTAGCAAGGAGGCATTTGAAATTGAAGTTGAGACTCTGGGCAGAGAAAAGCTTTGGTGTCTTTATAGTATTTTCATATATATATATATATTCATATATCTAGTACATGTATATAATCTCAAAACATTTGATTTTAAGAGGAAACTACTTATATGATGATTATTTTTAAGAGGGTTGAGAGGTTTTCTGTAATTATGCTATGCTCACAGAATCATAGCATCCTCTTACACATCTGTTCATTACATATCTGTGTCTCTGTAGCTAATCATTTAGAAATTCATCACATGAAATATATAAACAAGGAAGTTCCATAACATCTACAGCCAACCAGAGAGGCTGGCAATGCATATTTGATTATTTCCCAAAGTCAATATTTCTGTTAAAATGTACTTTATTTCAATTTATTTCCCTCTATCTCGGTACTAGGACTCCTCATTTATACATTCACAAAGATTTTGAAGGTGTTTCCAGCCTAAGCTATTCTATGTTTCTACACTGTTGATGTGTGGCTGGATGAGCTGTGAGGTGTTTAAAGCTGGCTGAAAGGCAGGTCCAGAGAAGGGAGATCAGTGGCACAAAGTCAAGCTGGATGTTGTACCTGGGGGTCAACACAGGGCCCAGTCCTGCCTAACATTTACAATACTGATTTGGATGTAGAGCATCCCCTCAGCAATTTGCAGGTGATAAGAACCAGGAGGAGATGCTGAAATGCCAGAGGAATGTGCTGCCATCCAGAGGGACCACGAAGGCTGGAAAAAGGAGATGACTGGAACCTTGTGGAATTCAACAAATCCTGCACCTGGGAAGGAACAACCCCAGGCACCAGTACATGCTGGGGACTGCCCAGCAGGAAAGCAGATTGTCAGAATGTGGATCCTGGTGGAAACCAGGTTGAATAGGAGCCAGAAAGGTGCCCTTGCAGCAAAGATTAATGGTATCCTGGGCTGCATTTGATAAATTATTGCCAGCAGGTTGAGGCCAGTCATCCTTCCCTTCTCCTTGGCACTGGTGAGGCCACACCTGGAGCTTCTTGTATTCTACAGATGTTAACCAAGATTCACTCATGTTCTCGGAAAAATCTTTTAAGCTTTGCAACAGATCTGTGATCATGAGTTCATCTAGTGTTCTCTAAGTATTAAATGGAGGTATCCATATGTCATGAATTTAGCCATTATATAGCCCTCTTGTTTTCAAAGTCAGGAGACAGCCTTCATTAGAGAATTATCCAGATTTCACAGGGCCCAAATCAGACCTTGGAAGAGTCTTTCCCTACATGAACCTTACAGGAAGTCTAAATCTGTTAATCTCTTGAATTATATCCCTCAGTTGTAGTCCTTAAATTAAACTGAATAAATCAGATAGTTCTTTTTTTCTCACTAGTGTCCTCCAGACCATGTAGATCAAGTTTGCTTTTCTCACAAAGCCCATACACCATCTCTCATTACAATCTGGGCTGCGCAACTTTTTTCCTAATGAAAATTATTGTTCAAAGTAATATATTATGCACAAATTAGGATTGGACCCTATGAACAAAGGCATATATTTGCATTTGGATGAATGTATTTGTGCACAGCTTAATCTCCATGTGATTGCATTTGAGATCTCAGGGACAGTACCTAATGCTTTCCCTTCAGAATTGTCATAAATAAATGAACTAGGGATAAAATACTGAACTGATTTGTACAATTGTTAAATTACTGCAGCTGATGAAAAATACATAGCCCTAGAATTCTGACAAATATCTTCAGCTCGCAGCTGGCAAGGTCACAAAGCCTGAACTGAGCTGCAAAATTATGGGTATTTACCTCTCATTGAGTTAATATGGCCTAAATTCTTAAAGGAGAACAGCTTGCCTTTGGAGTCAGAATGTCAGCACAGTTTAGGGCAGGAAGGCAAGCTCTTAAAGTTGATCTGAAGTGGTTTATGGCATCACTGTCCCTATTAACCAAACTAGCACTCAGCATGTGGCAATTACTGCACTTCCAAGTGAAGAGCTGGAATGGAGGAGCATTTATCATAGAATGGCTTGGAACAGACATTAAATATTATCTAAATCCAACCTCCTGCCATGGGAAGGGACACTTTCCACTCTCCCAGGTTGTTCAGAGCCCCATCCAACCTGGCCTTGAACACTTCCAGGGATGGGGCAGCTGCAGCTCCTCTGGGCAATTTATGCCAGGGCCTCATACGTGTTCTTGACTACACTGAGGAAACTGGATGTGCAAGAGCACATTCCAGCTGAAGGGTGGGAACTCAGAGGCAATAACTTCTCAGGCTAATCCTTGTTTGATCTGCAAGAGCTACTCTACATTATCATGAACCAGGATGCTAAGTTTGGTCATAAATTCAGGCTGAAGGATGCTGATCACATTGTATTTTTGTCCTGACACAGCCACAGATTTAAGTGTAAGGAGCACATGGAAGGATGTCCTATTTAAAACAAGGTGTTATTTAGAAACAAGGCAGCACAGCCTGAATTTTCAGAGTTGCTACTGCATCCAAGACCCTGTGATCTTAAATAGATCATGTCCCCTGCATCTATTAATTACACTGCAAATTCGCCTGAATGTGTGTGACTGTCTAACAGATTCGGTGTCGTGGCTCTAAATTCTGTTAATTACAATTCTGCCAGATGGGTGACAGAAAAGGGAGTAAACTCCAAATTTCTGTAAAAAGTTAAAAGAAAATAAATATCATCCTATTTTTCATGTAGCAAATGGTAAACCAGATCCTAAGCTGTAAAAACTGACCAGCTCTCTTGTTCATGTGGACTGATTCTTGTCTGCTAAAGATATGGTCCAGTGTTAAAAGAACAGATGATTCATGCAGTTTTTATATTAAATATTAATATGATGTTCTCTAACATAGTTTAATAGGTACCTATTGAGTGCCAAGTTTCCGTCGGTACCTAATAAGTGTACTGACTAATAATAATTAACAGATCTATTTGGAAAGCAGTAATTTTCATATATTCCCCCTGTAAGAGTTTTAAGTGTTAATGAAAGTTAGATTAACAATTGCTGTAAAATGGATCTATAATCCTCAGCTTTTGGCTTTTTTTTATCCTCAGTACAGCAAAGAAATTATCATAAGAGACTCCAATTTCCAACACAGGGGTAGCAAGGACCCTCAGAGAATATCCTAGGGCTGACTGCAGCAAGGATTTTCTCAGGTAAAGCAGCCCACAGTTCTTGCTAAACAAGTGGGAAATTGTGTTGATATTTTAGTCTGCAGCAACTTTTGCAGGGATTTTTTTTTTGTCCTCATTTTGTGTTCTGCAATCATGGAAATCAAAGGTAACACACCACAGCAGAGTACGCAGGGGTCTGGAAGAGCAAAGAGGATTTTTTTCTGCAGAGTTGAGATCCTCAAGCTGGTACTCCTTGAGTCCGAGCAGGCTGGCAAAGGAATATTGGGGAACAAAAGCTTCAGGCTGCTATTTTCACTGCACTGAACATGGGGGTAAAGCCCTCTGAGACACCACAGGAGCCTCCTATAAACAGATTTGGGAGCTGGACGCCGGCCCCGCTCATCCTGCAGCATCCGAGGGCACACCCTCCTCCCAGGGTTCCCATTTCTCACCTGCAGTATTCCTGGCAAAGTGAGCACTAAAGGAAAGTTTGTGTCTTTTATGTGAGGACAGGCATTAAAAACACAGCCCAGGGTCTGAATAGCACTGACTCACACAGAGGGAACCCAGCCACGCTCTGCTGAGACTGAATGTTTCACTTGCCCCAAACGAATGAACTAATTCACTATTTCTGTGAGGACAGGAGAAAAAGAAAGAAAAAAAAAAGACCTAAAACACTGTTGAATTTTTATTTTTATTCTTTCTTTCATGCCTGCTAGTGGGAAGTCCTGATAGGCCAGGCTTCCCCTGAAACAATGCAAATGAATGGCTGAGCACCTCACAGTTACTGCTGCCTTCATCCTACGTGGGCTGCAAATGCAGCAGAACTGTGCATATTCAGTGTCTGTGAGGTGCCTTGGATAATGATCTTCCTCTGATGCAGTGTTATTGCTGTTTCTGGCAGGCCCTGGAAGAGCAGGCTAATTGCACAGTGTCAGATGGTAGGTGTGTTACTGGGTAAAACTCTAAGAGGAACATCAGCAGAGCCTTTTACAATATAATAAGCACTGATTAGCCAGCCCCGGAATATGGCTGGAAAAGTTTCACCACTCACTATTTGCTTTAAGTTCAGGAGGTCTGAATGTAAACTAGGATTAAAATAAAGACTTTTGTTTCTTATTATGTCAGTGAAGGATTAAGAAATTGCACTGTTTGAAGAATCCAGTCCCTTCACTTTACTTATTTTACCCACTTTAACACCCATTCCTTGGAAAAATGCCATTTGTCATTTTGGTTTTTTCAGGCTGATGATATCAAGGAATCTTTCAACTCCAGTCAGGATCACCAGGAGTTTAATCAAATCATATTAGGACTTGATCCTGAAAGACGAAAAAAATTCACTTGCATAGGACATGGAAGGATGTGGCCCTGGTTTTAAAAGTCTTATAGCAAAACAGTGCCAATGAAGATTGCAGTGTTAAGAAAATTCACCCACTTGAATTAAATTGAGTTATTCCTCTCTCGAGAAACCAAGAGACTGATACTCCAAAAATCCCAAAAAGGCATTTCTCTATTAACCTTGAATATATGAGGGAGGTGCTTAGATACTAGATGGCAGTATAAAACCTTAATAAAATTCATTTAAATAATGACATTTAAATAATCATGCAGTACATTATCAATACACTTGCTGGGTTAGCAGAGGAATTAATTTAATTTCACCGCCATCCTCTGTATTCTAGGTATTAAAGATTTCTTTTAGAAGAGATACAAACTTTTTTGTATGATATTCAGACATTAATGAAACCTTCAGATAGACTCTACTTTCTCCCTAAATTTAGTCATTTCCATAATTGCAGTGAAGAAAAATAGAGTCTTATTTTATATCAATATTCAACAAGTATCTTCATTACAATCAGGAAAATTTTGTTACTGGTAAAGATAAACTCCTTAAATATAATTTCTCTCTGCATTGCTGCCATGAATGAGAGCAGTAGAGAGAAGAAATTGCCCCAGCAAATCTGATGCTGAAATATAGATTGTTGATAATTAGTAGTCTTAGATGATGTTTCTCATTTGGGCCAATCCATTTTTATTTCACCAATTTGGGAAACGCATCACAAATCCCAGACTGATTGCAGAAATCTAAAGCTGAGAAATATATTGAATGCAACAGATGGTGGTTAAGTTAGATAATAGAACAGAGTGCTAAAGAGATTTATAGTCTGCTTTTTATTGCTCATTCTGGGGGATGTTAGCATTCTCCATTTATGCTCATAAGGCTTTTTCATGGCAATATCCATAGTTCATAGACTAATTCTTAGAGCATTGTTACATTTATCTAATCCAACCTCCCACATAACACAGGTCAGGGCATTTCATTAAGTGTTTCTTGCACCTAGAAACATACTTTTATAGCAGCTATCATAGCAGTGGTAAACTGCCAACACCTTTCTGTCAATTTATGCTCTGTTGCAGTGAACTCTCACTGCCCCAGCCCAAAGTGCTACCCACTGCCATTTACTCTCAGCAGCTCGTGGCTGCACTTTCACTCTCCCAGCATGCTGGTTCTGAAGATTTATCAAGCTGAGCCACGTAAAAGGGCAGAAATAGAACGTGCATGATGCTTAGTTCAGATGAATACAGAGTAAGCAGTAGTAAGACAGGGTATGTTACGTAGGAAATACAAGTCAAGGAAGCAGCAGCTGAAGGGCTCTTGAGCATTTCACCAGGAAAGGTCCTCTAACCTTTGTGTGTGGTGTATTTCAATCAGATGTCAAAGCCTTGGTTTATACCTCTACTGAATATAAAACAAAACCCACTTGAAAATTAGATGAAAATAAGCACTGCTTGGCATTGATATTGTGGAATGGGGGTTTTGTGCTATTTTTCTTATTTCCCAACAGAACAAAACTTTTCAAGTCATCAATATTCCACAAGTAACAGCACTTGCCTTTATGACTCTCAACATTTTTCTATTTTCCATGATGTTTTGTTTTCTGAAGTGACCAGAACATACTCATACCTACGAGGAAAATTTGCTGCCTTGGTAAGGCCACACATTCTTTTGCAAACACACCCACTGTTGCTCCATGCCCCACAGGCATATAACAAATATTTCATATAAAATCTTTACTAGCATACCAGGTCTTTGGCACATCTGGTGGGACACATCAAGTCAGCACAGCAGCATGTTCAAATCAGACTTGTAAATGTGTGGTCTGCCTGCAAAGGCCTCTGCAAAGAGCTGCCCAAACCTGCACATCATTTAGCACAGCAAACCAGGCCCCCACACTCCTCACCTGGCCATCAATCTCCCACCTCTGTTGTACACAGGGAACCAAAAGGACCACAGAGATGTGGGGGGGACTGAGTGTAACAGGTGTCCTAAATGAGCTCCAAAATAGCTTTCTGCAGCTTTGGCTGTGATCCCTACTTACCATGTTTACATGAACATTTTGTTGTTTTTGTACTTTTCGATATTTTCCAAATCCATCAGTTGTCTTTCCTCTCTAAATCCAGGAAACAAACCTCATGGAGGGGTGGGCAGTTTTTCCATTACACTGCCTACAGCTCATGACATAGTGGATCCCTTATCACCATGTCCAGATGTTACTGAAAAAAAAAATCAACAGAATTTATTTCATTTCCAAGGATTGCTGTGCTGGATGACTACATATTCTCTCTCACTTCTGAGACTGGGGGCCACTGTAATATCTTGGCCTCTCAAAAGCATCCATCTAGTACCTCCATGTATTTTATTTTTCCTACAAATGAGAAAGGGACTCAAAAAGTAGTGAATTTACAGGTTCTTGTATCTGGAAATACCACCAAATGCAAACAAGCTACTTTTATTATTCCTAAATACAATAAAATCATTAATGGAACTGTTCTACTGAAGAAAAGTAGATGGTTTCAAAACAAGTTGGGTAACCAATAAGTAACACTCACCATTTTATTAGACAGTATAGGTTAGGTGTAAAACTCCTTGAGTCAAACTGAAATAGTCCATTTCTGTCAGTAAATTTAGGATCTAACTCTTGATGGATTGGATTTCACTGAAATGTTTTATAGACCAAACACAATACTGGTATCATCCTTATTTCCCTGCATCTATACCTAAACCCAGGATCACCCAAATGCTCTGCACCAGGATAATGTTCATATTTCCACTACTGTCCTTACCCCCAGTAAGTTTATTGTCTTATTTTATGCTCATTGTAGGAAGCAGAATGAAATAATTGCATTTACTTTTTTTTCAGTTACATGCTGTTAAACTTGCCATGTCAATGCATTCTCTTCTGCTTTGCCCAGAAAAAGGCAATTTACATAAAGCCTAAATGCTAAATGCACAACCAGGGCATATTTTTAATTGCTTTTAGACATTTTTAGAAAAGGGAACCAGGTGTTTTCCTTTAGTTCCTTGTCTAATCAGATTTCAGATTCCCAACATAAATTACAGTCTATTTGTATGCAGCTGTGGGTTTCCTTTCTGAGCCTGAATGCTGTCTGTGTGAGCTTTAGCAGAGCTCCCCTCATGCTGTATCTGTTTTTTGGTGTTCAGTGAGGAGCAGAAAAGGACCAAACACTTCATTTTTAAAGGTTTGCCATTGACAGGAGGGTTTGGGTTGCAATGGTAGAAGTATTGTCCAAGCTCCTAATAAAAAGTTTTATAATTGCAGAGTAGGCAAAAATCCTCAAAAATTCAAATACAAGTGCTGTAATGAGAGCTCTGATTGCATGGCTTTCTGTGAGTGGAGGCTTAGTCTAAAACTACAGGTACAACAAAATTACAAAACCAGGAAGGGAAGCAAGAAAAATTCAAGTGAGACAGGGTAGGATTTTAACAATAATAACTGTAAACCATTACTCAGAATTACTCCATATGAAAAGTGGTTTTTTTCCCTTCCCTTTGAAAACTTTGAAATCAGACATCACTATCTTTCTGAAAGACATCCAACTCAGCCAGAAGTCAGTAGTGAGGCTTAACACAGGAAGTGCTGTTCATCGTTTTGTGCTATAGAATCACAGAACAATTGAAGTTGGAAAAGACCACGAAGATCATTGAATGCAACCATTAACCCAGCACTGCCAAATCTACCACTAAAACATGTCCCCAGGTGTCACACCTCTGGGGATGGTGACTCCACTACCTCCCTGTGCAGCCAGTTCCTGTGCTTGATAACCCTTCCCATGAAGAAATTTTCCCTAATATCAAACCTAAACTTTCCCTCGTGCAATTTGAGTCCATTTCCTTTTGCCCTGTCCTTTGTTACCTGGGAAGAGATTGTTCCCCCCTGGCTACAGCCTCCTGTCAGGGAGCTTTAGAGGGCAATAAGGTCACCACTGAGCCTCTTTTCCTCCAGGGTGAACCCTCCCAGGTCTCTCAGCTGCTCCTCATAGGGCTCATGCTCCAGACCTTTCATGGGACCTTTATGCAGGTGGTCCGAGGATACAATGGGGTTTTTGAGCCAGAAAATGGAATTTCACAATGGTGGCACCAAAAGCTTGATGAAACATATTAAATCCTTATGTTTAAGGCAGTGGATGTGACATGGGAGTGAAATCTAATTTCAGTAAAAATATAATTTAGCATACCTAACCCATGGACGCAGTGTTTGGCTCTGCCCCCAACTACCTCTGACAGTGAGGAAACCTTGAGCCTTGAACCTGATCCTCTCTCACCCACCACTGACTGGGATGATGCCTCCTCTGTACATTCAGCATGGCTGCTGCAGTGATTGTCTGTTAAATTGTGTTTTCCTGTGCAATTGGGTACTACAAAGAGAGCCTCATGCAGCATTCAGTCACAAGCTGCTAATAGCTGCTGATTCTCCCTTCCACAGAAACATACATTAAAGAGGAGAAGATATTATCAGACTCGTGCTGAGATTTAGAAGTCCTCTGTGTGGGTGTGAGAAGAGAGAATTGAAGGAAGAATAAGAGGGGTGATAAAGAACAGACACAATCTCTTCAAAATTATGGCCATTGAAAGGAAAAATTTTCCTGGATCAATCCTGGGACCGCAAAAATCTCCATCTGAACTTTTTCTCCTTTTTGCCACCAAAAAAAAAATTTTCCTGGTGGGAGATACCTTCTGATATTATTTGTTTGAGTCTAGACCTGGTCCCCAGCTTACTGGAAATCTATATTTCCTGCAGATTGCTTGCTTTATGCTTTTTATAAAGCACAGCTTTTTTCAAAAGGCTCGGCTCCCCCTGATGTCCATGGGACATTTAGCATTTGACAATAATGTGAGTAAAATTGGACCAATGCTGAGAAAAATCTCTCTCCCATATGCCATAATGAAACCCCCCCGTGTGTTTATGTGCTTTTTAAAGCATATTAAGTGATTATGATGGGGCAGACACTTTTAATATATAAATCTCTAGAAAATGACAGAACATTTCTGAAGCCTTCTGAGTGGGTAGGAATCCTGAATCAACTGTTATTTCATATTTAATCTCATTCCCTTTCTCCCTGAAACCAGGCAATCCTGATTAGACTCTACTTTTTAATAAAATAACAAATTCAAATAACAAATGCAAGTACAGTAGTGTGCTCCATATAAAATTTACATTAGAGCTTTTCTGAGAAAAGCTTTAATGCTGTGCTTGAAGTAATTTTATTTTTACAGAGTGCTGCTCGTTAAAAGTTGTAAATCCCTTTCTGTGTTGCTGAGGATGTGTCTAGCTCCCAGTTAAATGGAAATATATAATCCTTCTCACTCATTTGATTTTCTTAAATCATGGTTCTCTCTCTGGGCTCAGTCCTGGAAGGTGCTGGATACTCCCCAGCCAGGAAGAGGGAACCAAAATCAGACCTTCCTCCTTGTCTGGGTTGTATTTCACTTTCCTGAACAAAAGCCATTCCTTCTCTCCTCCTGCCCATGTTTTACATCCTTCATGAAGGAGCAGAGAAATGGGCCAGACCTGCTGCCCATTCTTCCACCTCCATCCAGCCCCTGAGCTGCAGAGCTGAATCCATGGGAGAAGCTGAGGGGCGTGGTGCATTTTCCATGGGTGAGAAGAAGACCATGAAGCAGATTGAGACTTGGAGGATCACAGTCTCTTTCACAGATTCTTCTTTTCCAGCCAGTGGGTGGGGTGTGCCTAAAAGAAGCCTGAAATCCAGTATTTCAGAGACATTCTATCAGCTATCACTGTGGGACTTTGATGCCTAGCTACTTCAAAACCCAAAAACCATTCCTGAAAATTGGTAGCATCTGGAACCTGCCATTATTTCTCCCTTCAAATTTTTACTGCAGAAATAGAGAAATAATTAAACCAGAGCAAATTCACAAGGGGAATGTGACTCATGCTTTATTTGCCAAGCTGTTGGAAATGCTGAAGGCCTCCTGCTGTCGCAGAGCCTCGTAGAGGTTTTGCCAGTTCTGAACACTCCCAGGCTGATGCTGAGGATTTGGGAAGGAGGAAACACTTTGCCATTACCCACAGCTGGAGCCACAACCCATAAAGAAATCATCTCTGGGTTTCTAAAAAAATCATCTTATTTCTAAATTGTGTTTTGTCTGAAGAATAGACAGGGCAAGGTGGTTTTTATCCTGTGAATTTTAGGCTAATGTGACAGAAATCAGAAGTCTGATTAGATTCTTATGTGAATTCCAGAAAACAAAACTCCTTTAAAACATGCCATTCTTGCACAATGGAACCAAGCAACTTTATTTTCCTCCTCAGGTCTTTTCTTAAAGGTAAATTAATTCAAGGTTATCACTTCCCTTCAGCATCCCCCACTTCACTGGAATTAGTCTTAATTTACTTTAATGAAATGAACAATATTAATCTTAATTAAAAGCCTTGGAGACAGACCTGTGCAGACTCATGACACAGACACCTTGGACTTTTGTTGGAGACTCTTTTCTATGCCATTTGGGATCCAGGAATTTGTCTTTCAGCAAATGATAGCTCTGATATTTTTCAGCCCTATTGATAAGTTAAGTAGTCAATGACTTCAGGGAATTTTCCTGATAGACTGACTTACATTGCATAAGCTTACTCCTTAAATCAGCATTTGTTGTCAAAGAGAGGAAAACCACCCAGAGTCAATTGGCTCAAATAACTAATTTATTTTACACACATGTTGTATTTTAACAAGTAAAAATGAACAATTAACTAAAAGTTCAACAATATTGCCATTGAGTGGCATCAAGAGTGAAACTGCCCACAGAATTTTATGCAGAAAGGCTGAGAGGATTGAGATTGCTCAGCCTGGAGAAGGCTCTGGGGTGACCTTACTGAAATTTTTCAGTACCTGAAAGGGGGTTTGCAAGAAAACTGGAAACAGACTGTTTACAAGGGCATGTGGTGATGGGAAAAAGGGAAATAGACCTAAACTGAAACAAGGTAAGTTTAGTTTGGATAATAGGAAGAAATTCTTCAGCGTGGGGGTGAAGCTGGACCAGGTTGCCTGAAAATGTGTGAAAACCAAGTGGAAAGATGGTTTGCATTTATTTTGATGTCATGAAACATCACGTTTTTCCATATTTTCAGAACACAAAACCAAATATGAGGCTTTTTCTTTACCTTATACACATGTATATATCTGTACATATACATATTTATGTATATATATGTATCCATTTCACAGGATGGAAAGAAGTTTGCCTGTGACTGACAGAAACATTATTTGTACTCCTGAATGATCCTCTATTTTTTTTTTTAAATGAAAACCACACGGTTGTCCATCCCACCACTTTTCATCTCACCTATCTTCAGTGAGTTAAAAAATACGATAGGCTTCTCTCCCTGCTCCATTAAACTAAATCATGTTTAAATGGGCCTTTCAACACCTCTCCCTCTACAGTGAACAAGCTTGAATATCAAACTCCAGATGTTTGGGATCTTGGCAGTCGTGCCCTGATCCTGAACCTTTGCCATCAGCTGCAGCAAATGGCTGTTACTGAGAGCATTGTTGACCTAAACATTTTGTGACAGCAGCTTCAACCTGCCCCTGTGATTGACACTTCCCAGGAAGCTGATGTGTCTGATGGGCTGTATCAGTTTCAGCTCTTTAGGTTTCAGATTCAGTAGCTGGTAAAATGAGTTCAGTTCTCACCGTGCATAATTCAGTAACTGCTGCATCAGCTTTAGTTTGCTCTGCATTTAATTCATTAGGAGGAGAGATGCATTTCACACGCACAGACTGATTGTTATTTCACCAGGTGATGTGTTTCAATCAGCAGGTGATAGATGTCATTTACTGCATTACACAGTTGCAGATGTTGAAATATGGTTCAAAGGGATATGTACTTGATTTTGCCATACATTCTAATGCATTTTGACACACTTTTCATTTAGTAATATGTTCAGTCATTCCTTCTATAGTGTATGTTTTCCATTATTGGGTTGTTTGGGTTGGTTCTTTTTTATTTTATTTAAATGTGTGATTTATGTGTGTTTCTCTTTATTCAGACTGTGCTTAAAACTTTTTTTCCAACTTCATTCTGCTTCGCTCATTTATATATCAGAAACATTTACACTTGCAAATTATTCCCACATGTCAAACTCCACATATAGAGCAAAATCAGTCAATTTGTAGAGATATGGACTAAGCACTGCAAGATGCTTATAACTTTGGGACTCAGATTTTGGCAGGATCTTAGGATATTGCTCACTTAACATTGATTCATAAACTTCTTCATGTGCTCACTACTTTTCTTCTTGTCATTCATAAATTTTCAATTTTCTTTATGTGGATATAAGTAGAAAAAAACTGTGCTAAGTTTATTTTTTATTTATAGAACTCCATGTAAGCTGACAAGGAGCTCACAGTTCTGAGGTGAACTTGTAGGAAATGTCTTGGTTTCTGTGTGTGCTACAACAAGATTTTCTGAATTTCCAAGCTAACAACATTTCTAGCACACCCAAACAAACACTGTTGGACAAAAGTATATTTTTTTTCTTTTAAAAAATGGGCCGTGATCCTCAAAATGTATCAGTAGCCTGTTGGTAGTAGACAATGGAGAAGTATTTTCTCTGAGGAAAGACGAAGCTTCAGACAAAGCAGCAGCAGCATCACATCACCTGTTGCAGCTGGAGGCTCAAATGAGAGTCAGGAAACTTCAGTTCTATCCTTTGTAAGTTTGGAGTGGATGCTCTAAGAGTGAGACATTTTACTTGAAACACGAAGCTTTTCAGCCTAACTGTGCTTCAGCACTTTAACTTTACAAAACACTTCACAGAAAATATTTAGCCCTTAAAAGAACTTGCTTAAAAACTAAGAATGTCGATATTCCACAAAGTCATTAAAGACTACATGACATTCTCAAGAGAAGAGACTCAGTGCAGAAATAAGAACAAAGTTTGTTCTCACCTTTGTGTCCTTCAATTCCAAACTCCAAACCTTAAATAAGTGCTGCAATTCAGAATATTGTCTAATGCTTTTGCTGGAAATGATTTTGCTAGCACATTCAGGGCACTTAAACTCTGCTTCTCCTCAGAACTGTTCTCTGGAGGAGGTTTTCTCACCCCAGCCAGTATAAAGAGAGCCACAGTATACAAATCTCCTAACTTAGGTATCTACACTGTAAATACCCTCTGAGGGATTGTTGCTGCAGGATGTAGCTTTAAAACCTGTTCCAATGCCTCAAAGAATTACTAAAATGTTGTCACAGGCAGGCAGCTATGTATCATTTTTCTGTCACTGAGCACCTTTAAAGCATTACAAATATTCTAAGTGCTCAAACAATGTGAAAAACAAATCAATTTTTAACCAAGCCATTTCAAGTATAAACAGTAAAATATTTGTCTTGGTTTTGCCTTTTCATATTCTCCCCAACAGAGAAAATAATAATTTGAAAGGCTGTAAAATTCTGGAACAATAAGGGCAATTTTATAAAATATTTTAATGGTTTGAAGAATGTTCTGCTTGGAGGATGAAGGGTATATATGTGTATATATGTGTATATATATATATGTGTTTGTACATATATAAATAGATGGGGATGATGCTTTGGTTTTTTTCTCACATCACTTTTCTGACTCACAAAATGCTTCAGTTCATTGAATTTATTAAGGGAAAAATTGTGTGTTGCTGTTTCTGATCCAGTGATTAGCTGAACTTATCTCTTGAGGACTGTGGGAGAGAAGAAATTCTTAGGCTTTGTTTTTGCAATGCCATCTCTGGACATAGATCCAGAATATTGATATCAAGGGACCAACCTAAAGCTTATTGAAATCAATCGGAAGACTGACTGCAGTGATAATGGTACCAGCCACAATTTTGGAAATTTCTTAAGCAACAGCTTTATATTGCAATGGGATTTGAGTAAATGCTGAAGTGTTTTGCTGCACTGAGATTTCATCCTGGAACTGGGGTTTATGTACCTGCATTTATCAAAGGTGGTGTGTCTGTGTGCTTGCAGGTGTGTGTACATGTGCCCAAATGAGCAATCTATGTTGAGCTGCTGTGCCTTTATTACCCAGAGCAGGTAGCCAAAAATCCATCCTTCACATAAAATAATGGGGAACTGCAAAAACTCACAGGTTTTGCCAGCTGCATCCTCCCCTCCTTTTCAGGGAGGTGGTTTTGTTGTTGCATTTGCTGGGCTGTCACTGGCTATTTCTCCAGTGTGGGGAGATCCTGACATCAGCCATCAATATGTCACATCTAAGTGATGTTGTGTTCAACACTCAGAGGTGATTTTCAAGCTCTATAGTTGTGTGTTCTGCATAAGAACCTGTCATGGCTTAACCCCAGCCAGCAGCCAAGCCCCATGCAGCCACTTCAAAGCCCTGCTCAGCAATAACAAAAACATCTCTGTAGTATCAACCCTGTGCTCAGCACTAATGCAAAATGTAGCCCCATACCAGCCACTGTGAAGAAAATTAACTCTACCCCAGCCAAAACCAGCACAGAACCTTTAGATGAGAGTAGGTCTGCAGCAGATTTTCATAATGAGTTGACCTGAATTATAAGAATTAAATTATTTTGATGTTAATTTGTTACTTTTAAAACTTAATTTGGTTTACTTTGGACCCTTAAGTTTCATGGAGGTTGTGAACAGATCTTATCCCTTGCTAATCCAAATGGAATATCCAAACATCTCCACATTTATAAGAATCCATTTGTGTTCAAAGGTTTTTGCCATACTATAGTGGAACGTAAGCTGTAAAGAAAGGGCTTTAAATAAGGCAGAAAACATATCAGTAGGTTTTGGCAAAGAGTTCTCATAAACGTTGAATAGCAAAAGGCTCCCAAGGGGTCCAAGCAATGAGCACATGTCAGTCTCAAGTAAAATTAAAACAAAAAGGTTCAGTAGCTGGGTCCAAAGATTGCTTTAAATCTTTTTTCATGTGAGTTTAGTTTGGTTTGGAACCACAAAGTCCTCGACGTTGGTGATTGGGATAAAAATGTTATGTTACTATGGAGAGTGTTTTGAGGTAGCATTACTTGCAGTTTATTTTGTGCTGCTGTTCTGTGCTGTATTTGTAGAGGGTGTTTTTGTTGCTGCTCTTTGCTAAATTACTGCAGTACAAAAGTTTCCTATTTCACTTCACTTCTCTATTTTCAAAAAATACTACTTCAGTAACAAGCTGAAGGTAACTTGCTGTGTCTATTTCTCTATCATTTTGCACTAAAGTGCTTTAGTTTTACGGTTCAAAAAAAAAGCAAATCCTCACTTGCTGGATCATAATTTTTTTTCCCAGTGGCTGTGGCACCACATTAATCTCGAATTATTTTTCTGAAGTATTAGCTGTGCAAGAAAATATATTTAAATAAAATAACATTTTCCTGGAAATTATATGAAACTGTAAGAAGATGTAAGTTTATTTTAAAGATAGATAGGAATGATAGACAGACCCAAACACTTATCTACGCATGTCCAGATGGCACACTTTAGTGATCTGAGCTTGGAGATGGATGAGAAAAACTCATGATTTTTAATCTTGGGTCTGACACCACTTCCCTCCATGGCCTAAGGCAAACCACTTAACTTCTCCATGCCTCAGTTCACCATTTGCCTCTAACTTGGAGTCTTTAGCAGCAGCTGCTTTCACTTTCTCTGGTAATTAGGCAAGCAGTCTCTTGCTTGAGGCCTGGCATTAAAATCTACCCCTCCTGCTTAAAGAATAGTGGAGTCTTTTGATATCTGTCAGCCTCATTTTTCTTGGTTTTCACCACTTTTTAAAGGTTTCTTTTGACACCTCCTGCATGTGATAATGCAATCCATATGTTTAGGTTCCTATGGGTGCAACACCTGAGCAACAAATGCTTGCAGCTGCCACCCCTCCAGCCCAGGGTGGTTTGAGGAAACACAGGTGAGGGTTTCAGGCTTGTTCTCAGGAGAACCAGGACCTCTGCAGTGCCAGCCCCTGGACATTCTATTGGTATCTATATAACTCAATAAAACAGCCTCAGGAACATTTTTTGCTGCCAAGAGTTTTTATATGCCTCACACTCTTACCACACAAATTTTTCAGCCCACCAAATGGAGTGATCATTACCAAAACTGCCCATGGGGCTGGGTTCCTTTCATAAAGAGTCCCTTCTACTGCTGAGAAAGTTTAATGACTGGGAGAGGGTTAATTAGCACAGGACCAAAATCACAAGATGGAGAATTCTGTAGGTTACATGAGGACTGAAAGCCATTTTTAATCCTGTTTTATTTGCCTGAATAGATATGGACATGTCCCAGGGAAGTATCCTGACTGCCAGGTGAGGAATAAGTTCAAGAAATAAATTGTTTTAAATGTTACAGTGCATTCCCTACAGATAACTTCCCTACACAACTTGCAGTTCTGACAAAAGTAGTACCTAAAAGGCCATTCATTAGCAGACTCTATAAATATACAGGTAATAAGTACCATCATCTCCTTTCCAGAAATGCAAAACCATGACCAACTTATCCAAAGTAGCCTGGCACACCTATAAGTGGGACAGGGCTCAGACTTGAGCGTCTCAAGACCTCTTGGGTGTTCTGTTCTGTAGAATACAGAGCTTCTCAAAACCAAACCATGAGTAGACTTTATTTAGATATTTATATTGTTTCTGAAGCATTTTTGCAATATTAACTCCAATTAAAATAGTTTGAGGATGAACTAGTTGGTCTCAGGATGATTAGTGACAGGTTATGGTTACTCAGGAAACTTTTCCCAAACCTGGATTCCTCAGATGTCCACACTGCTCCTGTAACTGGGAGACTGGATTTCTTCCTTTTGGGATATAAGAGCAGTGTTTCCTGTCTCAGCAGGGTCTTGTTCCATGGTATTACATTTGAGTAGTATATGTTTGTATGGACTCATCAACTTCCATTGGTCTTTTCCAACTGAACATGATATTTCTGGAAGGATTTTTGCTAGTTGTCCCCAGATGCACACCCTTGCCCTCTGTACTTCTGAATTTCATTAAATTGCTATTCCTCTGGTTTTCATGCTCACCCAGTTGCTCCTTGCAGATGCTCTGAACCTCTCTGTGTCATCAGTGAGCTTTATTGATGTACTCACTTTCCATGCCAGCATTTCTAGTAAAGTATTAATTAGTATTGCTCTTAAGGCTCCTCTCTCAGCCTTCCTTCAGGCTGAAAATTTCCAGTGTCAGGAGCACTTGCTGCTAAATGGTTTCTGGCCAACCCCACAGTTCTCCTCCTTCATTTCCTTTAATTTTTTTTAAATTTTCTTTTTCTTTGAGATTTGTTGCAATTTTTTATACTGCTTAGACAGAACTTACAAGTTTGTAGTGAGTTAAATCATTTTTATCATTAATTTCTGAAAAGAATCCCTACATCTTCAACTATCTATGCCTTGATGATTTTGTACTATTGGCACTGCAACTTATTGTTGTGTAATTCAGACACATCAGGTCACTGTGACTTCTCTTAAACCCTCTGAGTTTTTGTTTCTTCCTAATTTCCATTTCCATACCTTGGTGTGTGTTAGTCATCCCTCCTTTGCTACTGTGCTCTCATTGCTGTTCTTATCTGCCACCTCAGCACTAGTAAATAAAGCAAGGCCATGGCACAAGCTCGAAGGTTGATGGATAACCATCCCTGAAATTGGCCAGTTTTTGAGTCATGCCAAGTGGTTCTGACACGATGCCCATGCCCAGCTCAGGGACAGATCCAAGCAGGAAATCTGGATGTGACCTTCCTGCTTTGGGGGGTGTGAAAAGTTTAATCCTATCAATGATTAGGAGAAGTCTGATAAGAGGAAGCTAGGGGATTTTAACCTGGAGAGAAAAGGAGAGAAGCTCCAGAGGGACCTTATTGCTCTCTACAACTCCCTGAGAGAAGGTTGTAGTGAGGTGGGGGTTGACCTCTTCTCACAGGTAACAAGTGGCAGGACAAGAGGAAATGCCCTCAGGCTGTGCCAGGATAGGTTTAGACTGGATATTAGGAAAACTTATTCACTGCAAGGGTTGTTAAGCAGTGAAACTTTGCCCAGGGAGATTGGATGGAGATGTTGGTGGAGCCAACATCCCTAGAGGGATTTAAACATGTGGCACCTGGGGACATTGTTTAGTGCTGGGCTAATGCTTAGACTTGATTATGCTAGAAGCCTTTTCCAACTCTAATGATTCTATGATTCTATGTGATCCACCCACATGCAAGATTTTAGGTCATTTTATTCATTAGCATATCTGTATTCACTGAAATCAAGGCACAATATCACAATACCCATTCAGATGAGTTCATTATCTTTCCTCCCTCCACCACTAATTCTTACTTTACAGTGGAAAAAAGTGAAGGCAGAGGTGCTCAGTAACTCATTAAATTAGTTGCAGTCCTCAAAGCAGGGTGAAATAAAACAGGACTAGAAATACAGAGAATGTATTTTTATTTTCCTTCATAGATTTCTTTGCTCCTGAAGCCTCTGGTTTGTAAGCACCTCCCTGCTTGAGTCTTTTTTTTTGTTCTATGTTGTGATTTTATGTGTTTTATTTCTCCTCTGGACAATAGGTTATTTAACTTCTCCCTACACTTTTCCCTCCCCATGCTGTTGTCTCTGCTGTCTTTTTATAGCTTTGTTTGGCTGATTTGGGTTTGCATGATTTATCACTCTAATAACCTCTTCCTGCAATGGTGACAGGGAAGGTGCCATGGAGGGTGGAAAACTCCTTCTCCTTTATTGTTGTCTCCTTTGTGATCTGACAGGCTGGGAGAGGAACACAAAAGTGGGAGGGATGGAAATGGGAGGCACCAGAGCTGCCAGAATCCCCCCCCACTCCCTTTTAACATTTCTGCCAAGTTTTCTAGAAATGACAGATTTTTCCACCCGTTCTTTGAGCCTTTTAGGGGAAGAGGGTGGAGCAGAGTGGCAGTAGGATGAGAGGGTGGCCAGAGAGAGAAAATAGCTGCAGTCTCAATGTGACAATTTAGGTCTGCAAGGGTTTCACCTCAGGTGAAGATCCAGAGTAGTTGTGGTTTGTGCCACTTTAGAGTGGGGTGAGAGCAGGGCTTGGATGGCTCTTCTGGTTTCTGGTCTATTTAATCTCCATGAGGGGGAAAAGACACCAAAGGAAGGAGTTGAAGGAATGAAAATAAGACTAATGCCTGGTCTTTGCGGCCCGGAAAATTCTGAGCTATGACAATATCAAATCAGCCAAGCCCCATCACTGTTTTGTCTCTATTTTATGCAAAGCACAGTGCAGCCAAAGGCCAATGACCTGTTCAACTGCTTTACAGCAGCTTTGTTTCACCTTCACATTGAAAGAATGAGCAGAGCACTGATTTTTGTCCATTTTAGTGCCTATCTTTGCTCATTTACTGTTTCAGAGCTCCTCTCCCCTCATCCATCTGCTCATAAGTGCCTTGTTTTAAATATTGCCATTTCTTATCCCACTGTTGAAACATTTTCCACCACTCTCATGGTGCTGTCCTCAAGATGGTTTTGTCATAGTTTTTCACATTTCTTTCCTTTGAAAATGCCAAAATGAATTCTGGTTTAGGAGAGCCTCCAACTTGCCAAACTGGTGACCAGACCCTGTTTTCCAAGGAATTTAGATTATAAATTTTTCCTATTTAGGAGATATAATTTCAAAATTATATTAAATCCCAGTATTCCTTGCAAGGAGTAACTTACATCACCTTCAGGGTAAAAAATAAAATGGCCTGTATGTGGTAAAGGTTTCTTAAGATCCTGACTTTAGGAGATATTTATAAACCCAAGAGTTTTTGTTTGTTTATTTATTAGTTTTTCTCTGTGTTACCACCCCACATCTGCTCTCACAGCTCAGCTCTCAGATACAATGTTGTTTTCACTACATTTCTTTCTTCTATTGTTTTCCATGGAATTGTAGATTGTTTTGGATTGGAAGGGACCTTCAAGATCATCTCTTTCCAGCCCCCCTTGCCATGGCCAGGGACACTTTCCACTATAACAGGAGGCTGCAAACCCCATCCAACCTGGCCTTAAACATTTCCAGGGATGGGGAAGACACAGCTTCTCTGGGCAATAATGAATATTTATTTAATAATTAATTAATAATTAAAATATTAATCTGGAATTACAATTCAGAGTTCCAGTTTGTTATAACACAGGTCAATCAGTTGCCACTAAGTCTGTCAGGAACAGTTCTGGCCAGAGTCCTGAGATTCAATTCTGCTCCTCTCTCCATCATTGCTCGTTGATATTTAGTGGCTCTTCACAATTTTTTGTTTTTCTCTCTGCAGGTTCCTCCTACAAAACCTGGGCTTGGCTCATGTCCTGGCACTTTCCTTCAGGGTGGGAGGGGGAAGGCTGATGGCTCAAGTATTTTGTGAGAGTAAGGAGAAATTGGCCTCCCAAAACCTGGCTACACCTCTCTGCATGCCAGATGCATCCAAAGGCATCAAAGCTGGCAGCAGTACAGGCTCAGTGCACTCTTTTACCAGTGGTTTTGAGTGTATTTAAAAGATTAAAAGATCTCCTCAGGCTTCTGCTGTAGGATGAGAGAAACCAGGAAGAACGTTTTTTTTTCTTTTTTTTTTTTTTAATAAAATAACTTCACTGCAGTTTTTAAAGGCTAAGTTTGTAAGGACAAATTATGGGTCTCTGAGATATCAAAAATTTAATTAGAAACACTCTAAATATAACTTTATTGTTTGCTAGACAATTTAATAAGTATATTTGGGTGGCTCATTTCACTTTGGAATGCATAATTCTTTCATGCTTTCAAGTTCCATGAAGCTGCAGACCACATCTATTATAGAGAGTTCTGTAATACCCTGTTGGTTAAATATGTCTCTAATTCTGCCTGTGACTTAATTTCATGTCAAATTCCTCAATATTACAATCTCACCTTAGTGGGAATAGTATTGATTATTTAAATGCTGTTTTCCACCCTAGAATAAGCCCTGCATGAGCCCAAGTGTCCCTTCCCTTGACTCAGACCATGAGTTCCATGGTCCCACCAGTCTGCAAGGTGATGCAGAAGCTGTTGGCCCATGATGGGTGTCCTCTCCAGCCCATGGGGGTGATTTTCTCTGGGGATAACCCCGAGGGGAGCAGGGCAGGGTATCCTTTCTCTGTGTGAAGCACTGGCTTTCTTCCCCCTGCCCTGTTGCCCCTGAATCCCTTCATGCTTGTAGGGATGAGCCATCAATCACTAACCCCAGCAATCCATAGCTCAATGTTTTTTTTCTTCCACACCTCTCTGCAATCATGAATCACATCAGGTTATCATAATTTGTAGTCTGGGACCCGCTACCCCTAAACACTACATCATCAGCTACAGTAAGTTCTCATTTAAATGAGAAAGATGCAGTGGATATGTTTTGTAATTCCCATCCCATCTTACACTGATAGCCTTGAAGGTTTCCTGCAATGCCTCATCCTTTGCTGCAGTCCTTGTAAATTTATTCTCTATTATTTTTGAGACTGGATAATTGTTTCTTATATTTGCATTATTACATTTTCTAGGTTTCTTCAGTCTCTGAATCAAACCTAGGCTAAACATGTTTTTAAACCAAATATTGCCTTTTTTTCCTGTAACTATAACAGACTTGATCAGTACCAGTTAAAGATAAACTTCAGATCACGTAATTCTTTACTCAGAATTAGTTTCATGCTATGCATTCTCAATTATATTTGTCTTTCCTCTATGTATTTACATTACCCATTCACTTTTTTTTCCTAAGTGATCTATGTTTCATCTATAATTTATAAGCATTTCATTACTTTTTAATGAAAAAATAATTTCTTTGCTTCAGAATTCTTCAGCCAAGCCCCATGCAGAACTCGTCCACGTCACTGCCAGCTCTGTCCCCTGGAAGGTCTGGGAGTACCAGAACTCGCCTGTTTTTGTGGCTGTCTGTGCTGGCCTGCTGAAATGAGCAAACCCTGTCATTCCCTGCTCTCCTGGGCACTGAGTCGTGAGATGTTCTTGTCCCTGCTACTCAGAGCTGAAAACTCCTACAAAGCAGCACATTCATTTCTAAATGCTGGCTCTTGTCAGGGTCTGTACACGTTCCCATTCCTCAAGCAGCTGCTTTTCTTTGACATTTTCTTGCTGTTTATTCTACAGCAACTCTTCCAAACCCCTCACTTTGTTGTGACCTCCTGCTTCCCAGTGTCCTCTCCTGCTGGTGAATCTGCCAAGAGTAGATGCATCTTGTTTTCCCATCTAACATTTTCATCCTGCCTTGAATATTTCTGCAGCTTGGCACACCCTGGAATAATCCTCCCCAAGCTTGGATCTATATCTTCCAGCAGTCTTTCCTTGCACCTCTGAAACCATCAGTACCTGATAATTGAAATGTGGCCTGATGAGGTATAACTACACATCTGACTCGTTAGTTTAGGGTAAGGAAAAAAACTTAAAAAAAAAACACTTCTATATTCAGTTTCCAATCTCTTCTAAAGGCTTCCTTTTTCTTGGGAAGGCAATATTTCTCAAATTTATGAAGTTTACCCATTTGTTCTGGCTAAATTATGTACTACTAGAGCCAGTGCTGGTGGGGAGGTGTGCTATAAGCTCCAGGACAGTGCTCTGGATTTATTTCAGTACCAGCTAAATATCCCTGACCTCAAAGTCTTAACAATGGACGCTGTTGAAAAATTCCTGCTGTGAGCTCTTGAAAAGCTCATTTGAAAGAAATCAAACATTATGATATTTTGGGAAAGCAGGCACCTCTATACTCCTGCTTTCCAGAAGTGGAACAGAGAAAACTTCCTTATTTGATGACTGGAAGAACTCTTTTTTTTTTCCAGGAAATTTCTTTGAATCACTGCAGCTAGAAAACAGACAAAAAACTCACCCCAAAACCCAAACTAAGATAATAAAATTAAAGTAAATGAGGGATTTAAATTAAATGAGANGTAAAAATTAAATTTTAAAAGGCTTTCATTCTGAAGTTGTAAATTAGAAACCTTCATTTAAAATGAAAAAAAAAAAAGGGGAAAAAGATGAGGAAAAAGCCCCTCCCCATAGACTGCAGCTCACAAAATTTCTTGATTCAAACTGTTGTGTCATTAAAAATAATTTGAGAGAGTCATGATAAAAATGTGAGACATAATGATTCTTTCAGACCACAACTGGGACTGTGCTTTGCTCAAATGTTAAGACCAGTAAGAACGGGAAATACTGATGAGTTCAATAAATATGATAAATAATTTCTACCTCTAAATATTTATTTATTGAATGATTCCCAGCATTTCAGGTATCATTCTTTGCAGGTAATGCTGTGGGAAGGAATCAAACAAAAAGCACAAAGCTGCCTCCTTTAACCTTGCTACACAATAAACTGTGCTGAGCATCAACTGGGACTCCTGAAAATTGTGACATCATTTGAGGTTGGTCAACTTTCTTATATCAGAATCCTTGGGTCCAACTTGGATCTGGACTCCTCAAAGTTCTAAAAAAACCACAAGAGACAGCTCTTCATGTTCTTTACCTTCTTTCACTTTTGTAATTTCAAAGATGCTGTTGTGAAATTAGAATACAAAGAAATAGTGCAGGTGAGCAATTTTTTGAGGGTTTTAGGTTTGTTTAGTAATTTTCATTCTTTTTCTTTTCACAGTGTTATCCAAGCAGATGAGTAACTCTTTGAAATACAAAGCATCATTTTTATTATATTGAAATGTATAGAGGGTATTTAAAACATCATTTTACATACAGAGTATGATGCTTGCAAAATCAAGCATTTTATTATTGATTGAATAATCTATTCTTGTAATTAAAGGCAGCTTTTTAAAACAATTACACTTTCCTAAAAAAACTGAATATGAGCTAAGTCATTCAATTAACATTGAGACAACTTCCTGGAAAATAAAAAAACCAAATCAACCATATTAAAATTAAATCTGTGTGTGATTACTTCAAACAAGTCCCTATTAGTCACTACCTGGGTGATCATGGTCCTTCATGCATTCATGTTTAGTTCCCAATTATTCACAGTTTGTTAATTGGTGTGATATGGAATGAATATTGATGCTACAGCCTGGAGATGATTTCCATACCAAAGGAACAGGCATATTTACTGTCCATGTACACAGCAAAAAACAAAGTTCCCAACAGATCTGTCTTGGAAATCTGGCAAACACCTTTCTCTGTGTGCTGCATGTTGGCTCATTACACAGCCTTGCAACAAGAATAATGGAATTATGCAATATAATGGGACTAAATAAATAAAACAAAATAAAATAAAGTAACACAAAAACAGGGGGAAAAAATGACTAAGTTTTGTTGTTTAATTTGCATAAACTTCTTGAGAAACTCTAGACCCAGTAGGGTGCAGACAAAGAAAAAGAAAGACTGGGGTGACTGGAGCTTCTAATAGAGAAGGGCCAACATGTGGTGTTGGCTATCCAGATTTACACCTGCACTGAAGCAGGAGGGTGTTCAGTGAGGAAAAAGAAGGCGTAGGAACTCAGATTTATGTCAGTCTTCCCCAAGCTGAGCGTTAATATCCCATTTTTAGCTAGTCTGTGCATCTGTGTGAAATCCAGCAGGGTAACGAGCCAAAGTTATTCAGAGGGCAGGTGAAAGAGCCTTTAAGAACCAGTGAAAAAACCAGACTCTTTCACTTATTTCAAAGAATTTGTTTGTTTGTTTGTTTGTTTGTTTTTGCCATGGGGTAGAACATACCAGACAAGGAGGATGTGTTAGTAAGTAAAAAAGCAACTCGTGCTGAAAGTGGTGTGAGTCCATGAGAAAATTATCTTTGAGGAGCTGTGAGTGAATCTCAAAGGAAACCTGAGGTTAACTCTGAGCTAACACTTCAGTGAGATGGGTCCAAACTGACTCTTAAAATGGAGATGCAACAGGAAAGTATGAAAGAAATAAATGCAAGAGGTGAACAGAATTGAAAATTTCAATTAGAGGTATTACATCTAAAGGAGAACATGGTGACACAAAACCTCACATCCGATCTGCAAGAAAGGGTTTCTACTAAAACAGAGACAAACTGGAGTTGTCAAGGAAAAAAGTACATGCCCTATTCTGGAGATGAGACAGATTATGGGTTCACAGGAGCTGCGACCCATCTGCTCTCCATCCTGCCCACAGTGTACAGCATTTAAAATAAACCAATCTAAAGCAGAATGTGAAGTTCTTAATTGATTTTATTTTCTTTTGAAATGGCTCAACTTATCATCGAAATTCAAAGAAACACAGCTGCTCTGTAAATGTTCAGAAAGCCAGTGTATAAAAAAGAAAAAGCATTAACATTTAACTTGCACTTGAGGTGGTCTTCACCTTTGATCAGATAGCATAACAGAAAAAAAAAATTATTGAAATAGTGACATTTTCAATGTTCAGGCAATATAATTTTGTCACGTAAAATGGAGAATAGCTTTGGCCCAAATTCTTCCCCTTTTGCACCTCCCTCCACTCATTGTGCTGTCAAGTCTCAGAGCAGGCTGCTAACCCCCCTTACCTCTTTATCTCTTTTCCCTTGTTGCACTCACCAGCTGAGGGAAAAGAGAGCACAAAATACCCATTTGTGAAAGACTGAGGGCTTAGTTGCAGAGTCCACAGAGCCTCCTTTATAACACTGAGGTTCTTTTCAGCTTTATGGCAGGGGTGGATTTCATTTCTGTCTTGCAGATTTCTGAAAAGAAAAGTAGCCTTGCCAAATGTATAGGCACACACGATCAGGTTTGCACACCTTAAAGCTATCAAACATGGCACATTTCATTTCTTTCACCTGTTTATGGACTATAGACAACTGTAATTTATTGGCAGCACATACTGGTTGCTGTGGAGGATGTTTCCAGTACAGGGATTAGTTTAGTAATCCTCCCGCTTCGTGGAACTATTTTGGATTCTATTTTGAATATTTATTATTTGTTTGAAGCAATTGTTTATGTTTAAAATAATATTTTTTTATTAAAAAAAGCACTTCATTTGGAATTTTACAAAAGCCTTCATGTAGGAGAGCAAAGAAAACTGAATGAAACCCAAAAGCATGTAAAAAGTTATTTTTCCTCCTACACAATATCTTCACTTATGGCAAGTGAAATCAGCAGTCTGCACACTGAGCAAGAGATGCTGGCAGGCAGTAAGAGCTACTAAGCAGAAAGGGTTTTAGTTGCAGTTGCTAGGTGGTGCAGGAACTGGTTCTGGTAGCAGATGCTGCCAGGTACTCAGGATATTTGTGCTTCTCTGATCATCTGTTGCACAAGCTTCACTCTTTCCACTGACTCAGAGCTGGGACATTTGGAGCTGTGTATTTCTGTTGGATTTAGGTGAAGGTAATGAGTTTCAGAAGGGCAATGATCATTAGAAAAGTCACCTTACCTAAGGACCATGAAGGAATAGATTTGTCATGCACATATTTTGAAAGAGTTTTTGGAAGACTTGTCAATAAAACATGGAATGATATTGTGAGCATGTTTTATTTTTTTTCAGATTCTTTCTTCCCAGTAAATTATATCATCTAATTTGACAAATTAGATTGACAAAGCAAACAACTGTTGTACAGTGATTCTGCTACCCAAAGGCAGAGTGGCCAAAGCTTTTGGCAGCTGTCAGGGTATCCACTCCCAATTCTCCATATGAGTTTTCACTCCAATATCACCAGCAGAGTGTAACTCAGCCATTGATTCTGGTGTACTGGGCATTTATCTTCTGAGGTTTTTCATAGAAACATAGATTTCTAGAATCATAGAATGGTTTGTATTGGAACAGACCTTCAAGATTGTCCCAATCATGGACAGGGGTACCTTCCACTATCCCAGGTTACTCCAAGCCTCGTCCAACCTGGCCTTGGACACTTCCAGGGATGAGGCACACACATTTCTCTGGGCAATCTGTGCCACGGCCTCACTTCCCTCACAGGGAAGAATTCCCTCCTGATATTTGAGCTAAACCTTCCCTCCTTCCATTTGAAGACATTCCTCCTTGACCTATCTATACTACAAGCCTTTCTAAAAATTCCCTCCACAATTCTCTTGTTGGCTCCCTTCAGGTACTAAAAGGATTACTGAAAAGTTTCATTTCATCTCTAAAATTTAAACATTTAATGAAATAAACCCTGGGACCTTTGTCCCAAGTCCTGGTCCAGTATCCTAATTACACAGCAAATGTCTTATTTTTCATCATTTAAGAAAATATATAAAGTGTTTCATACAATACAAATGTCTCCAATGAGGACAGCTGAGATAGCAATGCCAAAGCAACACAGTTCTCAAGCTTCAGGCAACATTTTAAATGGCAGGAAATGTGTGAAAATGCTTAGTCTGTGTATTGTTTTCCTTCCTCATCAGTATTTATTCCAGCCACAGAGAGATCTATCAGACAAAAAGACTGACCAGCCCCTTTTAGGACTCACCTGTGAGCCCAGTTCAAACTCTACCATCCCTGCCAAGCCCACATGGCAAATTTCGCATGAATTTGGAGAAAGATTTATGACCATCAGCTGCATTTTCCACCCATCAGCTCTTCTGTCACTGTGGCAGTGCAAGTGGGTGTTTTGGGACATGATTTGATTTTTGGCTCAGATCCATACATTGGTGATCATTAGCAAAAGAGGTTAGAAGGTTTGTAATCGCTTAAATAAGTGTCAGAGGGCTGAGAATCTTGGCTTGCAAATGTAATTACAGAACTTGTCAATAGCCATTGATTTCCTTAGACAGATCACTTGAAAGCATTCAGAAAGCTGGGAGTAAAATGGAGGAATGCTACCGAGCTCCAACAGGAGCAAATTGCACATTTCCATTTTTCCTTCAACTTGTATATTTCCATATTGTGGCATCTTACAGGCTGGGAGCATATTTTGTATATTTGTAAGAAAACACTCAGCATTTCTCTTATTCCCCTGTACAGTCTGGTTTTAGTGCATTCATTAAATTTTTAAAAGCCTAACTAAACATTCTCACACAAAATGATTACTAATCTCCAAAATTTGTCTTCTCATAGTCCATCTGCCCTTTCTTGAGTGACTATATTCTCATTAATATCTAAATTTTCTTTCTGGTATCAGCTCTTAGACTATCCTTTTGTGAACCAAATTATCCTTCTCTTTACTCTGAATCTGAGCAGGTCCAGAGGAGAGACACAACAGTGACCAGAGGACTGGAACACCTCTCCTATGAGGAAAATATGGGATAACTGGGGACTTCCATCCTGGAGAAGAGAAACTTCCAGTGAGACCTTAGAGCAGCCTTCAAGGGGGCAAATAAGAAAAATTGGGACAAAACTTTTAGCAGAGTCTGTAGTGACAGGACAAGGGGTAATTGTTTTAAACCAAAACAGGATCAATTCAGACTAGACTTAAGGAAGAAATTTTTCACTATAATGATGGTGACAGGTTGCCCAGAGAGATGGATTCCCCTTCTCTGGACACATTCAAGATTGGGTAGGACTCTAGACAACCTGATTCAGCAGAAGATGTCCCTGCTAATTACAGGGGGATTGAACTGGGTGACTTTAAAAGGTTCCTTTCAACCCTAACTATTCTATGATTATAAAAAATCCAGCCTTGAAAAATCACTCTGCCTCCTTGCTCCTTCTTTCCCAGAGCTTTGTGCCAGACCTTGTTGAAGAAGAGAAATATTTAAAGACTGAGTCTGGAAGTTTTTACACATTTTGTTGGAATTAGCAGCAGAATGTATTAAATGGCACTGAAAATATCATACACAGCTGAACTGTATTTGAGGACAAGAGAGAGAAATGTAAACTTATTGTGGAAGTCACCTGCCAGGTAATAAAAAAAAGAATATCTGAGACTCCGATTCAAACATCAGTCTGGAAAAAAAATATTATAATTAGTGCTAGTAGATAACAACCTTTTCTGTGCAAGAAATGATAGATATCCCACCAAATATTTAATAGTAGGAAACAAAAAATAAATATCATAAACATTTGCTTCTGTATATACCACATTATTCCTTCATCTTCTTAATTCAGAATTTTTTTAACAATTGCCACTGTGAGTCTTTCCCATGTTCTTATTTACAGGAAAAATTATAAACTCTAGTCCATCTACTTGGTGCTTTTGAAATGTACAAATACAGCTGAATCTCAGCTTGAAATAACAGGGAAAGTTGCCTTCCTGTTGAAGCTTTTTTCCTGGAGGGCAGGACGAAAGCTGAGACAGTTGTATTAGGCTTGGTTGGGAAAGGTTTGGTATCAGAGGGGTGAAATGGGTGGCTTTTGAGAAGCTGCTTGAAGTTTACCTCATGTCTGATAGAGCCAACATCAGCTGGACTCCACGCTGGCCAAGGCTGAGCCCACCAGTGATGGTGACAATGATTGTGATGAGACAGGGGAGAAAACCTGCTCAGCACATCAGCAACCCATCAGCAGAGAGGAGTGCCAATGTGTGAGAGGAACTCTGCAGACATCCAGGGCAATGAGAAGGAGGGGCAGGAGCTGCTCCTCTGCTTCTCTTTCCAGCAGAAATATTGTAGGAATGAAATAATTTCTGCCAGGTGAAGATTTTAAGAGAGTTAATAATCCACTTACATGGCTCAACCATTGTAGCCTGGCCCACTCCCATCACTTCCTGAGTGCTAATGGCCAATGCACCTACAATCCAGAACTCAAAAACTGCCCAATCCTGAGAATGAGTGGAATTCCTCTCTCAGATAATTCAGTGGTGGTTCTGAGATGAGTTTAGAGACCTCCAAGACTATGGTGTCCTTTATTTTATTTTATGTATCATGTTCCTTTGTTTTGATGGGATTTCTGCTAGCAGCTCAGTGTTGATGAAGAAAAGGAAAGCAAACACTGAAATTTCATTCCCTGCTATGAAAAAGCATCCAACACAGGATTTTTATTTCTCAGATTAACAGAGAAAAAATGAAGCTGCCTGGACTTCATACTAATCTGGGCCAAAATGAAGATTACCACCATATGTTGGCTGGTGAGCTAAAAGTTTTTTAAACAATCTAGAGATCTTGACAGCACAAGTGCTGCAGATGTGGATAGATGCCAAGTAACCATATGTGGTCAAAAGGAGTGTATGGACATAATTTTCTTTCAATAACATCTGCAAGATAAAGAATTAATTGGAGTTTCTGGCTGGGAAGTAGCCTAGCAAATATAATAGAATCATAGAATATCCTCAGTTGGAAGGGACCCACAAGAATCAGCAAAGTCCAACTCCTTGGCCTGCAAAGGTCAACTCCAAAAATCACACCATGTACCTGAGAGTGTTGGCACTCCTTGAACTCTGTCAGGAGTGGTGCTGTGACCACTGACATGGGGAGGCTGTTCCAGTGCCCAGCCACCCTCTGGGTGAAGAATCTTTTTTTCTAATACTCAGCCTAAACCTCCGCTGACAGAGCTTCATGCTGTTCCCTCAAGTCCCATTGCTTGCACAGAAAGGAAAAAATACTTCCAGGGTGTCAGATGGCCTGAGAGTCTGGCCCTTTGAAGAACAAGCTCTTTGGAACAGCAACTTTGTCTTCTTTAATGGAGTCCCTGAATCTTCTGTGGTAGGAAACAAGTATAGAGAGAGAAACAGAAATCAGAAATCTGCTGAACATGCCACCCAGATTTGAGAACAAGATAGACAGCTAGGGAAAAAAAAAAAAAAAAGGATAAAAATAAAAGCTAAGTCACTTAAAAAATCCCTTAAAAACTCTCCAGGGTATTACAAATCCCTGTAGGCATGGAGACTATGTGGCTGTGAATTTTTCTGTAGAATTCTGCAGACTTTGCAAACACTTTAGGATGCTACAGGGAGCAGATGATTTCTAGCTATCACTGGAGTATTGCTACCCAATTACAGTTTTGTTTCACAGCACCTTTAGTATTTTCCATTCACTTTATAATTTTCCCTTAACTTTTATTAAGCTAATCATGGGTTTGCTGTTGCCAGCCTGATGGACTTGGAGAAGCAGTTGTTAAGCAAAGCTAGCTTGTCCCTCAAGTGATTCTCTCAGTCATACAACAATTCTAATAATAAAAACGATATGAGGAGGGGAGGAAAACAATCATTCAGGCAACAGAATATATTGTTCATTATGTTAATCTACTCCAAAGTACTTACACAGTGTTACTTGGCACTAAAAAATGAAATTCAGTCAGTCCCATTCATGCAAGGAGTGTAATAATATCATGTGAATGTTCAGTTTCATTTAGGGCAGGTAGGGAAACAGAGTCAGGTTGCAATTCTCTGTAACAAAAAAAAATGCATTCAAAACCTTGCCTGCCTGAAAATACATGGCTTTTTTTTTTAGCAGACCCATTTGGCCATTTGCTTACTATACACATAGTTGGCAAATATTGTGGTTGTACTTATTCAAGAGAGGCTCAGGGCTAGAAAATGGTGCAAGGAGGAAGACAGATCACGTTAAAACTGAGGTGATTTGACAAGGAGGAGTGGAAACACTTTTGTGATAGTGTTTTGCCCTCTGACTGTTAAGTAATTTGTGTATCTCTAATCTGATTCTCATTTGTGAGGGAATCTTTTCTGCCCAGTAACTACCAGCCTTGGAATTCCCTGAATGATTTATGGATAACTCAGATTTTCTTTAAAACTACCACAGAAGGCATAGGGAAGAGAGAGACCACTGTTGTATTAAATTCATTTGAAACACACAGGTTTCTTCCCTAAATAGTTGCTGACATGTCTGTCATGTAAAGGCTATACATAAAGGGATAAACATCCTTTGGATAAAGGGATTCTCCTCAAAACAGGGTTTTTGCACAAGGATGTTGGTACCAGATGTTGCAGGCGGAATGTAGGAGTGGCATGAAGGTCACCCAGAGTGAATAAATCCTGTTGAAAGTTGTTCCACCCAGCTGATAAATGACAACAGGTTTATTCCAGGCCTGGCCTCACTTCTTTGTTCTTCCAGTACTCCCAGCAATGGGACCTTCCAGAATTTCAGGCTTCAAAGTGTAGTTCTCCTTGCAGAAGGAGCCACAGCATGGTGGAGGTGATGAGCACGTGACTCTCACCCTGACGTGGTGCTGGATCCCATTCCACACTTCTACACCAATATTTTTGGCATCAGGGTTACCTTGGAGGAGCATCTGCTCCACCTGCCCTGGAATGCTTCAGTTTCTCAAAGAGATGCACAATAAAGGAGGAACAAGGGCTCAGTATTTCATCCAAATTACAGACAGGTTTAAAAAAAAACCAAAAATGGCAAAAAAAGGCTTTTCTCCATCTCTCTTCTCCCCTCTCTCTATGTCCAAGCACAAACTGAGCAGAATCTTAATTCTATTGAAATCAGCAGGAACTAATTGTACTCCAATTGACTGAACTAGGAATAAGTTCTTGGTGCATAATACATTTTTTCCTATTGTCCTTAGAATCTGGAGATGAGGAATAAAAATACTGAAATATTGCATAATGCAGGGAAAAAGACGAACCTTCCCACTTAACCAAACAAAATAAACACCTGACTATCTAAAAAACCCCTCCCAAATAAGACTTTCTGAGCCTTTATCTGATTATTCTCTCTCTGGCTAGGAGAGATGGGAGAAGAGAAATGCATTTAACTACATGAGTGGGGCTGCTGAATTTCTTAGAAATGAGGCAACAGTCTCAGCCCCAAAGTAGCTGCCAGCCTTTCAAAAAGTTCAGCCTCCCCTGGAAAGGAGAATGGCACTGCAGAAAGCCAAGGCACAGAAACTACCTTAGGTGTAATTTTTCTGCCAAAACATCAATGAAATCTTCAAAATGCTGAAAGAAATTACATAAGCATGAGTAACTCTGTTCATATTTTCTTTAAAATTAGATTATTTTCACATATATTTGCCAGTGTGATAACGTGTGTGCTTGGGTGTGGGTATTTGTATAATTAACATTTATAGATTTAAGCAATGATTCCTCACATAGTTTCAGTCATATTTCCCTCTGAATTTCTTCCATTTAAAAAAATCTTTCCTAGAACCCAAAGCAGAGAATGTTGGGATATCTCATCTCTTTAATGCCATGTCAATTCTTGAACTTATTATTTTTATGCTAGGTTTTCTAGTGTGTTGTTTGTTGGATTTTTTTGGTTGGTTGGTTGGTTATTTTTTTTTTAGTAGAACATTACAACTGAAGTTATTTTCAGAACATCATATGGATTTTTCATTGAAACATCTGTGTTAACTTTTATCATCCTGGCTCTGCTTTGTAATTTTGGAAACAGATATAAAGAATGAGCAACCCAGAGCACAGTAATATAGTGGGAAGCATCCTTCATAAGTCAATTGAGGAATTTAATAATCTCTTTAGAAATAAGCTCTGCAGCTATGAGAAAAATGTGTGGGTTAAAGGCCTTCCAATTAAGAAAGGTTTCTCTGTGGATTTATAGGCTGGTGGTTAGCTCTTCCTGTTCGTGTTTCCATGGCAACTGTCAGGTAGATTTTCTGCTACTTGCTAGGAAGTTGGAAATGTTGAGTCTGGTTGAGCCTTTCAATTCACTGAAGCTTAAATGAAATTCTTTGCAAGAAACTGGCATTTAGCCTGGGTCATTTATTCATATCTAGAAGAGAAATCAATTATAGTAATCAGATGTGCAAATTTTTTTTTATTGGAATTATTTTGGGTAGACATTTTTTTATTATTATTATTATTGTGCCACAATCTATTTTTAATGCTAGGGTAGGAAAGGTTTGAAATGCTGCAGCTGGCCTCTTTGCTACTGATGGCTTATAGCTTTAATTACAGCCCAAGACACACACAGGCACGTCTCTCTCTCTGGTCTACTTTTACAAGCTATAATCACTCCTGGTGATATTCATGATACCAGCTCAAATCCTGTAGACTCATTAGAGTTGAGACACCTGTATTGTGAAGAACACAGCTCACTGTCTATCCCCCTTTCAATTTTCTTGTCTTGTTGATTTGTTTGAATTAGGCTTGAGGAAAGCAAATAATTTGTGCGGCTTTTATTCAAACTTTCTTGCTACGTTGCAGTTTAATTCCACATCAGAATCCCTGGGTGTTTGCACACGTCTCTGCGCTTCTTCTGTTTTTCACCCTGTACTGACTGTCACTTGACAGTTCTGTTTTTCATTCCTGTAATTCTCCAAAGTCAGACACGTCAGGGGCTGTGGGGTGTTCCTATAGTTTCAGCCTTTCTGTGGTGCACAATCCGTGCCACCTAACGAGCTCTGTCCTGCAGGCTTTGTGTGAATAATTCCAGGTAGACTTCATTGACTTTTCTTGCAAGAATAAAGCCAGCAGGGCTTGGCCCAAAGATCACAGATTATCTAAACAGAGGCAGGATGATCTTCTGGGCAGAGAGGTAGTTAAGAGCTTGGAAAACCTGAAGGCTTGCTGCCTCTCTATTCCCCTGGCTTCCAGGGAGAAGGGAGATTCATTTAGTGGCAGATCCTAAACTCCATGAAGTCCTCTCACACCAGAGTTAATGGAGCTGTGACAATTTATGCCAGCTAAGAATCTGCTCCATTACCCGAGCTCACTCCAGCTGTATAGTAGAAATAATAGCAGTGCCCTGCCTCAGAGAGGTGTTGTGAGGATAAATAGTTAGATGGGAAAGTGTTATGATACTATGATAATGAAGACCAGAAAAATACCTGCAATAGACAGAAATCAGCATCACTGATCTGACATTTACTTTTATTCTTCCAGCTCTTCTGCCACAGAGAGACAGTAATTGCTTGACAAAGAAAAAGTGTTGCCTTGCCTCTGTTTCTCCTGCTCCTTTGCTTTCCTTGCTTTGCTGTCCTGCCTTTGTTGTTTCTTTTTTAGGATTTCACTTAACTTTCCTTAAAAGCTTTTAAGAATCAGTTAACATATATTTAATTTCATTTTCTTCCTCTCTTTATCCCAGCCTATTTAATTTTGATTCTTTCTTTCTACTACTCTTATCTTCTTTTCCATGGGTTAAACCCCAAATCTGTGCACACAGAAGTCCAAAGAGATTTAGTTAACTTTAAATGAAACATTAGTTCCTCTGGCATTTATAAAGCTGCCAAAACCAAGTTTTGATGTTGCAAATTTTTGCAGCTGCTTCCAGGCCACCTAACAGAAAGAGAAATTATTTGGATCCAAAGAGCCAGAATATCCTATCCAAGATATTTAAGTTCTGTTCAAACTATAGATTTTGAATATATAGCTCAGTGGGATGCTAGAGGTTGTGTGAAAGTCATGAATTTTCTGGTTTTCATGACTGACCTTTTGTCTTAGGCAGACTTGGCACCCCAGGCGAATCTCACAGGACTTACTTTGCTATAATTTGCAGTGCCTTGAAGAATGATTCTTCCTAAGTTCATAGTGTGGATATCTTCTTTCCTTTTGAGTCTGCAAAGAGCCATCCTGAGCTTTCCTGTGTTTTTCCAGAGAACATTCCATCCTTCTGAGTACCAGTGAGAGTTTTTGGGTTGGTATTATCACACAGACACACACATACACACAAAGGAGCTGGATGGACTCACAGAAGTTCAGGTGGGAGGAGAAGCCTCTCTAAAATCCACTTGATGAGGAAGTTACTCCATTTCTCAATAGGTTATTTGCTCCATTGCTCTGGTTCTTATGGCCAGGAAAATGTTTTGAAGAAGCACTCTCACCTTCTGCACTAGTCAGGCATGGGCACTTCACCAGCACATGGAGCTGAGCCTGGTTCATTAATCAGATTTTAAATCATCTTGTTTTTCAAGAGACCAAACCCTTTTGTACCACAGACAGATAAGAGAGAGCCAACATACTGCCAGTGCCACCAGAACTGTACTACAACTCTCTGAGGTCTGTTCTTGTTCTCTGATTTATGATATCAGTTTTGATCAGAAGGGGAAGGGGTATCTGTGCCTGTTCAGAGTCCCTTCATAGCAATACAGCTCTACCAAGCTTGGGCCTCCCAAGGCCCACACATTGCTCCTTTCCTCCGCAAAGCACACCTGGAATGGGCAGGATTGCTCTTCCATCAACACTCTACAAAACTGTGGTGTCAGTATTATTTTGGAAAGATTTTTAAATGTCCTCTTCATGTCAAAGAAGCAGAAGACTGGGACTCTTTACTATGGTTGGGAAATTTCAATAAGTGGTGGATTATAATTCCAAAGGCTTCCTCATGTGGGGAAGAGGAGGGTCAGGCACTGATCTTTCCACTCCAGTGGTCAGTGACAGAACCTGATGCAATGACATGAAACTGTTTCAGAGGACATTTAGGTTGGATATTCAAAAAACATTTTTTTCCCAGAGGGTGTTTAGGCACTGGAACAGTCTCCCCAGGGCAGTGGCCACAGCACAAGCCTGACAGAGCTGAAAGAGTGTCTGGACAATGCTCCCAGGGACATGGTGTGACTCTTGGGATTGTCCTGTGCAGGGCCAGGAGCTGGACCCAACGATCCTTGTGGGGCCCTTCCAGATCAGAATATTCTATGATTCCCTGATTCTGTGGGGCCTTGCATCATAACTTGGTTTTCCTCTGTATGTCTCTGCTGTGTCTGCTCAAACCCTGGGTTCAGGCACACACAATAGAAGAAGCCAAGGGCCTGCTTAACCTCAGCTTAGCACATGGGCAAGAAAAGGCTGTGGAGTAATTCTTCTCCACCTCTCACTGCAGAGCACAGCTGACCCAGTGCTGATGAACTGGTGAGCTAAGGGTGCCATTGGTGTCCTGGTAACTTCAGTCTTGGTAAATATCCTGATCCAGTGCAAATAAGCAAGGAAATGGGAGGAACTGAGACTGCAAAGGATAATGTGTTTAGTTAGGGTGGTTATCTTTATGCACCAGCCTTTGCAGACAGCTGTGTGCGTAAAATAATTTTTTTAATCATCTCTATGAATACACGCTGAATATCCCACTCCAGCCCTGTGTAAGCTGCAAGTGCCAAAATGGCAATGAGCTGGAAAGCACCAGTGCTTGTTACACAAAACCCAAAGCTCTACATTCCTTCACTGTATATAGGCACATCTGTTTTAAATGTAAAGGCTGCTGTTTCAGGTGACCTTATATACTCTCAAGCATTAGAGTATGTTAGCAAGTGTGTTTTGGAAAGGTTAAAAAATATGTCGTCTCTTTTTTCAGGGGCTATTAGTTGGATACAAGCTGAGTTTTCCAGCCACAGTGTTATTGTAGGAAATACAAGGATCACTTCAAACTTAGTAATGGCTTGTTCTTCCTGGCACTAAGGAATTGTGGCATCTAATAAATGGCTAGGCTTCTCCATCACAATCCCAATACAGATTCATATTTCCATTTGTGCAGGCACTCACAGGGTTATCTATATTCAGTTATTCAGTGGTTGCTGCTGCAAAGCAAGAAAGAGTTTTACCAAGACATTTTTTCTTTCTAAGCAAAATAGCAGAATGAGGAATTGAAAACAAATTTTTCTTCAGGTGGGGTGCCTGGACTACTTCTTTGATGACTGAGGAGTGCTGGTAAAAAACAGGACCTATTTTCACATTTCTGCCCAAAATTTTGTCAAACTGCTGGGGAGGACCTTAAACTGGGGATGAGAGAGATGGTCATAAACTTTTGAATTTGGCTGAAATTAATGAGGCAAACCCTGTTAAAACTGGACACCATGAGTGCCTGTACACAGCATAAAGCATCCAGAGAAACAGGCAGGAGGAGCCAGGCTGTAGATGTGGCTACAAGCACAGCTGGAGTAACTGGGACGAGGTAGGACTGGAGCCCTCTCTGCTTCCCTGACACCCAGTCTGAATCATAGAACCATCTAGATTGGAAAAGACCTCTAAGATCATCAAGTCTAAACATTAGCCAAACACTGCCAGATCCAACCACTAAATCATGTCCCTAAGCACCACTCTGACACATTTTTTGAACACTTGATCTCATGATCTGTGACCTGAGTGAAGTTGCTGAATATTTGCATTCCTGCAGAAGTCTTTCATCCATGCCTGATTTCTTGATTCAGCTCAGTCTTTCCTTTTTAAATTATTCTTTCTAAATTGATCACCATTGTTTCTTTCCAGAGCAATAACTTATTACAACTACTTTTCAATTTTTCTCCTACTCGCAGTGGTATAGAAACTTCACAGGGACCAATGCAATGATTAAATTTTGCATTTGCTGTAACTGAGCTTTACAGCATGAAAACTTCTAAAGATGGTTGCAAGGAGAGATGAAGCTTGGGATACATTTAATAATTTTATATTGCTATACTCACCTTTCCAACCCAGAGAACAACTCTTGAGTTTCTGACTCTCATTTAAAGTCTCTGAGTAATTAGACTGGAGGGCTAATATAGTTTTTTCTAATTTATGGACATAGGACTAGCCTGCTCCCTTTCCAGCTCTCCTACTTTACATTATCAGAAACAGGCCAATGTCATGTAAGCCCCAAACTGAGGAAGAACAAAAAGGTACAGATCATCCAAATCACCCAATACCTTATACCCTTTTAAATATTAGCAAAAGCATATAATCAAGAAGATTTTTACATTGCATAATATAAAAACGAATATATCTGAAAATGTTTCAGACACTACTGATTGTTCCTATTATTAAAAAAAAAAAAGGAAAAAGAGAGTCTTAATTGTTGCTGTGGTAACTAACACATCTGCCAGGATATGTTGCAGTGGGAAAAGGGTGTGAATTCTGTGAACATTTCCTGTTGTCTTTCCATGGAAAGACTTAGAGCAGGGCTCCTTAGTGGCAACTTTACAAACTCAACTAGAAGGCACTGTGAAATTGAAGGGCAAGCAGTGTGAAATGAACGGAAAGCAGCACTCTGGTTTAAATAAACAAGCAGAAAGAGCAGGATTGGCCGTGAGGACTCATCACATCAGTAAAAAACAAAGAATTTTTTGTGGTAGAGTTTAAAACACTGTTGGGCATTTTATATAGATGGTAACATACTCAGTAAGACTACAAATACCTATATTTTCAACAGACTAAACAAAATTATCCTTTAGGGGTCCAAACTCAATATGGAAGCAATAAGGGCAGCAAAGGAAGGAGGTCAGGTTCTGTAGGGTTCCTATCATCTGAACATGGCCTTACAGGGGGTGGGTGAGGAATATTTTTCTGGAGCTTTATATACTCCACATTCTACAACATAAAAAAACCCAGAATATTTCCTAATCTTCATCTCTCAGTGTCAAAAAGCTGACCTGCACCTTCTTTCTCACCCTTCCCACTCCCCATATTTTTGTTCTGAAAGTATTTGATGCACTTCTCCTCTATTTATAGCTCAAACAATCCAGCCACAAGGCAGGTGGTTTCACTGAAAGACAAACAAGCTTCTAACAAAACCCCACTGATTCGTAAATGACCAGCTCTGCTGACACTGCAGGCTGCAGGGGACTTAAACTACCCTGGGAAGTTGGCCATTTCCTGTAGTACAGAGTAAGAGCTCCTGTGGTTTCCTTGGCCAGGAAACAGCTGGTGGGTTTTAGTCTTTCTTTGTTTTTATTTTTTTCTTTTTCTCTTTTATTTCTTTCGTTACAAAAAAAAAAATAAAAATCAATTTCTGTATTGTTTTATAAAAGGATCAAAATTCAAGATTTTGTTGCTGTTTTAATGTAATATATAAAACAGCATGATTTCCATTCCATCCTTTGTCTGACACGCTTATTGATTTCAAATTGTTTTGGGGCAGATTGTTAGCATCTTTTCTCCTTTTAAAATGTACTTCTGAATGTAATGGTTTATTCCCTCATGTTCAGGACTTTTGACCTTTGCACTGGGATTTCTTGTCTTGATCTTATACTTGTTGATGCCTCTTTCTCCCTGAATTAAAGCGAGTTTCTAACCCATTGGCACTTTTATTCCATACAAAAGAGGCAGTAAGACACATGGTTTTGCGCTCTGCTTCCTTTCAAACTCAGCGGGCTTCTGGATGAAAAATAGAATTGTTTCTCTAATATTTCAAAGGTAAAACACACCTTTGTCAAACACAGCAGCTGCATTTTGTTTAGAGTCTTCTTTTATGGAAATGTCCTAATATCGATGAAATGTAGACTCTGCATCCCTTAGAGAAACCAAGAAGAGATAACTGCATGTCTGTGCAGCATTTCCAAGCATCAGGAGTACTCTGAAGGCAGATATGTGCATTATCTTGACACTTCTTCACTCCCTAAGTGTGTTCCCTTCCTTATTCAGACCCACACAAATTAATCACAGTTGTTTGAACTGAAGATACAATTGATTTGCCCAGCAATAAATTCTTGCACCTGCTTCCTCCACTTGAGTTTCCTTGGTTGTAGGGATGACTCAGGTTGCTGTGTTGTCTAAAGTGTCCTTCTTTGACAGAAGGAAAAGAAAATAGCATGAATTTGGGCAAGCCAAGATCAGGCATTTTTCGGGTGGAGAATTACAGCTGCCAGTGAGCTCAGTTAGAACAGCAACCTTCTGCTTTCTGCTTCCTCCTCTCAGGCTATAAGGACAAGTAAACTTGTCCTGGGAGCAGCTTCTGGCCCTCAGCCCAGTGTCCCACAGCCACATGGACCACATGCCAGACCTCCACAACTTTCTTTGTCTGGCTGTCATTCTGAGGAAAGTGTGGCATATCTGTGGCCTTTAGATTTATTATTCATTCACTTTAGAAATGTTTGAGATGAGTGGGTTTTTTCAGTTTTGAACATGTGAAATAAGGAAATAAACATGTGACAGTGCATCAGAGAGTGTTATGGCATGAGCTGTAAGCTTTGAGTGTGCACAAGAGCCATGAGGAAGGTATAAACTTGCTGAAGTACTGTGGAAAGTCTGTGCAGGGAGAGGACAAAACAAAGTGTGATTTCATCCATATTTCCTACGTGGCATGATCTTTGGAAAGATTTATCACCTGAATTGTGTCCTGGTGACACCTGACAAGGAGGCCTCTGGCTGCTGTCAAAGTGGGGGACATGAATGAATCTGAGCAGGCAAAAAGTCAAACTTTTAAACTTGTTTTCTCCAGTGAGGCTAATGAAGACTTGAAATCTCCATCTTTGGGGATATTTCAATGGAATCTGGATGTTGTCCCAGGCAGCAGTTTCGGTGACCCTGCTTGAACCACAGGGAAGAATTGGACACCCTGCAGAAGTCCCTTCCACCTGATCCCATGAATGGATGCAGAATGACTGGGAGAGAGAAATGTGGGTGTAAAATCGCTCTACCATGTAGGAGTAAGAAGGTCATCAATACTTCACATACTTTTTATTTTGTCACCCTGTTGAATAGTTTTGCAGGAGAAAAAATATTACAAAACAAGAGTGAAGATGAGACTTAGTTTGAAAAGAGTGTTTTTAGTGGATTTTTGATGTGCTACCTGTTAACAAAGACACATCTCAAACAAAATGTATAATTTTTGCACCTTCTTTCACTGTGTGGTAGAACTGCTGAAATTCATCTCTGGACATAGATATATGACAGTTGTAATGCAGAATTCCTTAAAAAGAGGAAGGGAATGGGTAAAAATGTTTTATTGGAATTTTTTCTTTTTCTATTTTTTTAAAAAACTCTGGAGTGCCTGTGTTTTGCTAAAAACAGGCAATACAAATTATAATTTTTAAATTCAAAGCTTGATATTTAATTCAAAGCAAAATAATTTTAGCACATTTTCCTTCTTACAAAAATAAAAATCCAGAAAGAAAAACATCAAAGAAAATCCCAAATTTGAAAAATACATTAGATAAGAGTATTGCTTACACTTGCTTAAATTTTTGGCCAAATTATCTATTCTATTGTACATTGTTTCCTTCAGTTGATTCCAAAGTGTGTCAGCTGGTTCGTTTTATATTTCTTTTAAACTATAAATTTGTTTTAAATAGCAAAAATAAGAGGACAGACTGAAAGGGAGGAATTGTCTTTAAATTACTTAGTTTCACATTTAACATCCCACTGTGTGCATGACAGAACCACAGAAACCAGCAATGTCAAAGATATTAGATCATCCAGTCTCTCTTTTATAAAATGCAGAATTCTATTGGCTTTGATATCAAATCAAAAGAAACCAAAATGGAACTCTATGTAAAAAATTAAGGCAAATGTTCCTGGCCTTAGAATACAAGTTACTTTACCCCTTTATATTTCATGTCTCTAAGGGAGGATTTTCTTAAAATACAAATGGGAGTTGGGTGCCTGAGTCGATGGAAATCGGACACCTGACTCCCATTTGTGCCTTTGAAAATCTTCCTTTTATAAATCATAGTGGAATTCCTATACTATGATAGAATTCAGAAAGGGAGGGCAGGCTTAGAAGTGATGCTTGAAGTCCTCCAAGGACTATAAGGATACTCTTTCTACTTTCTTGCCTTTGAAACTGATATTCTTGGCTAAGTCACTGAATTTAAATATAGCTGCTCTTTTGCAGAGAATTATGGTTTGCAAATTATGATAACCAGCTTTCCTGCTGATGGTCATTCAAAATTCAGCCCTATGATCTTTCTTTTTTTTTTTTAAATGCACTCTTGTTTGCACACATCTTTTACTAATAGTCCAAAGTAATGAATCTCTGAAAGAAGCAGGGAGATGAAAGTGTTCTGTTGCTCATTAGGCCACTGTTTGCTACAATTATTACAACATTTTTCAGTTATTTCTGTTGCTTTCTTTTTTTTTTTTTCTGTTTTGTGTCTTTGTGACCACCTATTACTGCATCCTAACAAGAATGTACAGGAAATCAATGACCTGAAAAGTTCATCACGCTGTTATATGACTTAATTTGGAAATCTTGTGCAGTACAGAAATACTCATGGTCTAATCCTACCTCAGTTTTTCCCTTGTTGTAACAGTTTTCTTAATCCTCTATAGAACTGAGACAGCATAACTCTTCCTTAAAAGTACAACCATTTCTGTAAGATACACAGTAATAATGAGAAATATTCTGATTTCCCATCACTACTTTTTTCATCCTATGGAAACCCTAGAGAAATGCCATTCCCTCTGAGCTGTGAGAATGTTTTGAAGGTTTGTTTGTATTCTCCCCCAGGATAAAGTTTTCAAGGAGTTAAAAACAGGCTGGAATTCATTCAGAACAGGCAGTTGTTTAGGGAAACAAGATTTATTATGATGGAATAGGAGATTCAGTTTGATGAAGATGAAACATTTCTTAATTCATTAATAACTGAAGAGTACATAACACAACGTCCAATAAATATTACTTTTTCTATCAACAGATAACTCACATATTGCATTTATTCAATGAAATATTAATTGCAATGCATCTCAGTTAATAACATATTCTTAATGGATTCTGGAACATCAGGAAAAAACTGAAACCTGAAAAAAGTACTAATGTGATAATATTCAGAAAGGATGCAAGGAATCATCTGGTAAACTTCAGGGTTGTCAGAGTGACATGAAGTTATGGAAAATATGTAAAAAAGAAATAGGAATTAGTGGATGTAAATTCAAACAATGAAATATCAGTCAGCACTAATTAATGCAAATAAACATCTTTTACAAATTTGAATATCAATTTTGATGAGACTGTGAGTTTGGTGTGGATAATTAAGAGGTGAAACATATTACTTTTGGTATGAAAAATATGCCTAAAATGACCTCACAAAGAGATTTAGAACATCTGCTTCATATAATTCTTCAGATGGGCTTAGGCAGTGTGTAAATCCTTGGTCCAAAAGAGTTGTCTAAGTTGCTGTCAAAGGCTGCAGGCAGACAGGTCCTCTAAGTCAACCTGACATATTTCTGTTGCCTAAAAAGACAGAATTGATCCTCCCTCCCTTAGCTTCTCCTCCCCTTTCCCAACTCCTTCCATTTCAAGGCATTTCTTTCTATCTGCAGAGCTTACCTGACACTTTGGTGAGCTAATTCAGCTTGCAAACACCAAACTTGAATTTATTCGCACTTTTTCTGGGCTCATTTTCTTCTGCTTTAATGGGTAAAGTGACTCATCAAGAACTCAGACAAATGTCAGAGCTGGTGTGTGGAAAACAGCTGGAGCATGTGGCTGGGAGCTGGCATGGGGAGGTGGAAAGATGAGAAAAGTGAGAATTCCCTCTTTTGGAAAAGTGAGAGCTGCTGAGTCAGCCCTGGCCATCCATTTGGAGCAGAAAGTCAATTTGATGCCTAAACTAAAACATCTCCAAAGAAGCACCTTAGCTGAAGTAGATTTCAAAGAATTTACTGAGTTTGAAGGGTTCTGGAATTTGGAGCATCAACAGAAACATCTCCAAAACAAGATCTTAGTTTGAGCAGATTGGTTCTCCCTATTATAATTAAGAAGAAAAGAGGCATTTAAAGTCTACATTCTATTTTAGAAGAGAAAAAAATTTCCCAGAAGAAAAATAAAAAAAGGAAGGTGTTGGTTTGTGATCCCACAATCATGAATAAGAGTCTGAGTAGTTCTTTTGCATTCTGCTGCCCAAATTCAGACAAAGTCCATAATATATGGACATATAAATACCCATAGGCTTATTCTTTTGAAAAGTACCATGTAATACTGTGATAAAAGAATAGCTTCACAGAAATCCTTTAAACATTGAAGATTAAATGGACATCAGAAAAAGTGCTTACAGAAATCATTTCACTCTGTGAAAGCATTTCTAGTAGGATTCTGCAGGAATCTATATTAGGGGTGAGGAAATTCAGTGTTTCCATAGTGATGGAGAAGTAAACACGATACAGCTGCCAAAAAATAGGTAATTATTGACAGAATGATAGATAACGATAGTGACAAGGATTTCCTGCAGAAAAATCTGACAAGCAAGGTCCATTGAAAGAAAAATAAATATTTTCATCTGTATAGTTAGCTGAACACATTAATGTGAGGAACATTACAGAATTGGGGATTGCATCCTGGTAAATCACTAACCCTAAAATTATATAGTACTGCAGTGTAACAGGAACTCAATATAAAGTCACAGTGGGTTATTGGTCCAGAAGGACAATTTCAAATCTTTGAGAAGAAGCAAAATATTGATGCTAAATATTTATGTGGCATTAGTAGCAAAATAATCTTGCTTGCACTTGTTGGGTTGTTCGGTTTTTTTTAGAAGGTGAATCTACAAAAATTATTTAAATGCTAGAAAGCAACAGCTTTCATTTCCCTAATTAAAGGGGTTACAGGATTTCTTTTGTTTAAGTCCGCACATGTATGCATCCTGTACAAATGTTCTCGCCCTGAGAAAATGTTGTGGCTGCAGGAGACAACCCAGGGAAATTTACTTTCACCAGTACAATATTACTTGTTTTCCCATTGAAGGTAATTTCTTCTAGAGGTGAGATAGCTTTTTTCCTAGGACAGCTTCCCAGGTTCATTTGAGAATGGCTGTCCTCCCTCGATTAACTCCGTGCTCTTGCCTCGGAGCAACTCCATGTGCACAGCCCTGGCTTGAAGGGAGGTTGAGAGGTGATGTGATAAGTACATCCAGGAGCAGGAAACCAGAGGTTTTAAATGTTTATTTCATCTAGCAGAGAGAGCTGTAACAGAGCAGTGCTAAACCGAGCAAAACTCAAAGTGGGTACCTGCTGTAAACAGAGAAAGGGATTAGACAGTGGAACAAATTACCAGTGGAAGTGTTGGTTCCTCTGTCTCCTGGTGTTTTCATGTCAAGCATAGATGTCTTTGTGGTAGTCAAACAAATTGCAGTTGGTTTCAATTTAGGCACAATGAAATATTTCCCGATGTACAGAGGCCCAGTGTGCGTGAGCTGATGGTTTTACCTGACTCCCTTTGCATGGCTGTCAGCAAAAGAAAAATATTAAGGAATTATTACACAGGTTGTTCTAACATTATTTATTACATCAATTATTCTGGAGCTGATTAAGTACTAATATATAAAATCCAGGGTTTTTTACTTGAAAGTCCACTTAACTTGTTTGCTCCAGTGAGGCTAATGAAGATATGGGAATCTCAGCATTTTACAGGACTAAATGACTTTTCCTTCCCTGTTTGATTTAACTCATCGTTCTTGAAATTCCTCTTCAGTTTTTAAAAGATTTTTTTTCCCCTAGCTTCTCTATGAGTAAACCCCACTTGCTTAAGCCTTAGCTCTGCTCTTGCACCCTACTCTGTGCTTGGGATGCCTCACCTCGAGTTGCCTCCCCTGTGTGCAGTTCTGGTCACCACAATAAAAAAAAAAGAATTAAACTATTAGAGAGCATCAAAAAGAGGGCACCAAAGATGGTGAAGAGCCTCGAGGACAAGCCAAAGGAGGAGGGGCTGAGGGCCCTTGGTCTGTTCAGCCTGGAAAAGACAAGACTGAGGGGACATCCCATTGCAGTCCCAACTTCCTTGTGTGGGGAAGAGGAAGGGCAGACACTGATCTCTTCTCTCTGGGGACCAGGGAAAGGACCCAAGGGAATGGCCTGAAGTTGTGTCAAGGGAGGTTTAGGATGGATATTACAAAAATGTTTCTCACCCAGAGGGTGGCTGGGCACTGGAACAACCTCTCCAGGGAAGTGGTCAAAGCACCAGACTGACAGAGTCCAAGAAGTGTTTGGACAACACTCACAGGAACTCGGTGTGATTCTTGGGATGCCCTGTGCCAGGCTTGGTGATTTGTGGGGGTCCCTTTTAACCCAGCTGATTCTGTGATTCTGTGGTTCTGTGATTCTGTGATTCTGTGATTCTGTGATTGAGTTGCATAAGGAAATCACAACTTCAATAATTTTTCTAATAGGAACAAAATAATAGCACCTGCTCTCACAAAATCAGTAACAAAACTAATATTTGCACCCTCTGAGATTATAATACAATTTAAGAAGAAAGAGAATAATTTAAAGAAAATTCAGGTGTGACTAGTCACATAATTATATGAGTTTCCCAAAATATTTTTGCAAATGGAGTGAATGAATGGTATAGTACTTAATTAGAGATCAAATATGTATCTGTTTAAATATTTATGTTCAATACTTTCAGGATTCAAAAGTATTTTTGAAAAACACCTGGCTTATTGAATACTCCAATAACATGACCCTCTTGAAGCAGCACAGTGATTAACTGTGTTTATTGTTTATTTATGAAAATGTTCATGACTAAATTTATCTTTTATTTCTACTCTTTTACTCAAGTTGCCTTAATGGCCAGAATGTAAAGCAAGATCATAACTACAATAGATTGGCGAGATGGAATAGTTTTAATCAGAGAATTGCAATATTCCATATGTAACGGAAAGGATTTACAGTGTAGTTGGTTTTATCTAGATGTCTTGCAACTTGAATCTCACAGATTTTTTTCTCTAAAAATTACCCAAATTTTGAAAAATTTTTTTTAGGATTTGAGGGTCTTGATAGTCTCTGAAAAATTTTAATGTGAATTCCTTTAAGATTGCATTAATGCATGTGACAACATTTGTCTGCTTAAGAAAGTATTTCAATGTGATTTTCAGAAGAGATTTCTTTAAAGTTCATCGATTAAATGCCTTTTTATCAGATATCTGGTGAAGCAACAGTTTTTGTGAAAAAAATAATAAATCTTTTTGCTGCTTCAATTAAACTGTAGAGTTGATATTCAAAACCCCAGAGAGGCATTGCCTATAAAGACTTTTCCAAGGACTCATAGAGAGGTTTTGTGTTGGGTTTTTTTGGTTCTTGCTTGAGCCATTTTTTAAAAGATGCATAATTTGATCCTGAAACTTTTTAATTATAACGTCTAATTGAAACACTCACATTTCAATTAAAACAAAGCAGTCTAAAACCATAGGGTGTAAGAAGCTTATAAGGAGGGTATAATTTATTGCCATTTTGATGATCTCTAAGTCTTCAATTTATATCAATTATAAATAACTAATTTGAAAACGAATACAAGTGAAATTAACAAAATTGACACCAGTTTCTTTTTGTAATCTGAAAATATATGCATAAATGACAAGAAAATGTTAATTGACCTTAACCTTTTAAGATGTGATAAGTCTCTTCAGTAATGTAGTAATACTTGGCACTTATATAGTATAGTACCTCTTATCTGAAGATCTCAAAGATCCTTACAAAAATTAATTAAATCTCACAGCTCTTCTTTGACGTAGGCACGTGAAGTATTAAATAGGTGATTAAACTGGAAACTAGAGGCTAAAACTAACATTTTCAAAACAGGATGCCTAATTTTAGGGATAGGGCCCTAAATCTCATTATTGTAATACCTTGCCCTCTATAAAACCACACTTGTCATTGATCCTAGGGCTCTAATGACTCATAAGCACAGAGCTTTTGACTTTTGATGCAAGGACTTGATTATTTTGGCCTTTACAATGCCAAGCAAATCACAAGTCAGATAGTGCAGAGACTCCTGCTTGGAGGAAGCAAAGACATTCTCTCACCTCTAACACCTTCTAAATCTGCTCAAAGAACACAGAGAATTTATCTTTGAAACATGTCACCATCAAGACACCGGTATGAACTGTCCCCTGGAGATGCCTCTCTCCACCAACAGTGGGGGTAACCAAGGAACTTGCTAAGAGTGATGTTAATTTTGAGTCAGCCAATATCACGCAAGAATTTCACCCTAATCAGGGTGAATCCTACTAATGAACCTGATTACCACAGTAGTGAGACAATTCCAGTGTTAGGAAAGTACAAGGAATAGGTACAAAGAATACTAACAGACATCCTTTAAATACAGCACTTTAAATCACATATTTCTTTGTTGCTTTGAAACTAAGGACATAAAAATAGAATAAGCTTTATATTTATTGCCTCATATCCTTGTTAACATATGCTGCAGTCTGGATAACCATAAAAAACTTCATTCCTGAACAAGGCTTGCAATCATAAAGCTTGGAAATGTAAGTTGGTGTCAAGCAAGGTGTAACCACGTATTTGTGTGGATGAACGCGATGGTGCATGCACATATTGCACCTTAATTCCAGGAATTCTTGCCTGAGGAAGCAGTTCAGTGTCAATTCAAATAGGGGTGTCTGTGCAGGATGGGAACTCTCTCTTGCATGTAATTCGTCCATGGTGGATTTGAGGAGGAAGACTTAATCTCACCAACAGCCAAGCATTCCCCCTTGGAATTAATTAAGATTATGAGCAGAGGTGACAATTTGTGTCAGCACGGAGATCAGAAGTCCATCAAAAATCTCCTAGGAGAGGCTGGGCAGTCTTTGGGACTCCCACCATTTAGGGGAGACAGGTTGTAATTTATTTTCAGCATCTCCGTTTCCAGTTCACAGATGTCTTCTCAGCTGATGTAAGAAAATTTATGAATTCTAAGTGGCCTGTGTTGGGTATTTCCCAAACTAAGAACCTTAGCTGAAAAAAAAAATAATAAAAAAAAAAAAAGTAAAAGTTTTTAAAGACTCACAGATACCTTATTTTCACAGGAGTCACTACCTATAGATTTGTGGTGTTATCTTGGAAGATTTCAAACTTAAATAATTTTATGTCCTATATATCCACTACCCATTTCTCTTGTTGGTTTGGTTTGGTTTTGTTCTTCTCTAATTTAGTCTTGAACACAACTCACACAGACAAAAACAAAAGCGGACAATTCATATTTGAAAACCACCTACCAAAAATATAATCACTTGACATTTAACTTCACAAGCACTTTGCAGGACTAGGTTACCTTTATCTATGTCACAGTACACTGTCAAGAAATTACAATTAATCAGAGTATGATCCAACTTCCCTTGCAAACAATAGAAATATCTTTTTTTTTTTGTGGGGCTCTAGAACCGCTGCATGATCTTGTTGTATCCAAAAACCCAAAAAATTACACTATCTAATTTCTTAGATTTAATTATTTTCGGGGTGAAGATCAATGAAGTGAAAATTTATTAGAAAAATCAAATTAATTTCCGAGTATTTTAATAAAATAACAAAAGACAAGTTCCAAAAATACTTTTTGTGTTGCTGTCACTGTGAAAATGGGAATATTCAGGGCAGAATATGACCAGCTGGAACTACTGAGTGTAATTCTGGGGATAACTCACACTTTTGTATCTCATGGGACAAGTGATGTACATTGTGTATTTGCCACCGCAAAGGTTTGCTGTCAATCCTTGAGAGTTTTATTAGAAAATAATGTATTTTCATTCTGTTGAGCACATGGGGAGCACGTGCTTTTTCTAGGTGTCTCTATGAGCACAGGCATGATGAACACATTCCACATTATTCAATTACACAGCTAGGCTTTTCTAAAATGGCATTTTGACTATTTCCTTACAAGTTTGCAGCACATCCCTGAATTAGCTTAAAAAAATTACAGAGCCAAATTAGGAATAGTTTTCTTTCCTTACATTAATTTGCATTTTCTGATTAATTTCCATTTTGTAGATCTAGTAACAATAGGGTTTGGCTGGATCAGCAAATTTTGGAATTGAACCATTCCATGTCAGTGCTCCTCCAGCAGTACTTTCAAAGTTAGCCAGCTGCTCAAATGTATAAAGCAACCTTATACACCATGAAAGAACACCTTAAGTGCACCCAAAAGATCATTTTCAATTGAATTTTGCATTCTTTTTGAAAAAAAATCTTATGCAGGGCCATCAGCTGTATGGGTGCCAATTAATAACTGCAAAGACAGCTGCTGGTTCAGTCATTTATAAAGGTTTATTTATCAGTATGACCACCAAGAAAGTCAAAACCCTTGGCCTAGTTTATGTTTTCAGCTGGATTTTGTGTTGTCCATCCTGTTACCTTATAAATAATTCTCATATCATTACTGGCGCTGAAACAGCATAAGACCCGTGTCGGCGTATTTAAAATTCAGAAAGCGCCGCGATTGAATTTGAACTTCGCCCTCCTGCAAATGAGCGCTGTGATTCCAGGATAAACCCTCTCCTCGTGCCTGTTGGCAAACCACACAAAGTCTCCTTGTTCAGCACCTGTCTGAGGCAGCAGCCTCCGCTCGGCAGCGGCTCCTTTTCGGGTGGGCTCCAGAGCCCTGCCCCACTCAGCTGCTCTAAGTGTGTGGGCCTGATTAGCATTGCAGCAGAGCGCCTTGCAAACCACATCTGCTACCTGATCCTGCCTGCTGACACATCCATGCATCTTCCAGGGAGCCTTTTCAGCCTCTCCTCACAGCTGCTTCCAGTTCCTTTCTGGTCCCGCTCAAGTTTCGCGCAGCTGTGTGAGTCTCGCTGTGCCTTGGGTCCTAATCTCCCTTCAGTGCCTCTCCGTGTGCATCGCACTTCTGCAGATTTGCTCAGCCCGATCCAGCTGCCCCTGGGTTTGGGCGGGAAGGGGTTAAATCTGGTGGATTTTTAGCACAATTCAGACAGTGAACTGCTTTCTTCCTGCTGCCCAGCAAAGCAGTTTGCTGCTCATATGGGACCAACACTCAGCTGACAAATAATCCCACTGACATCAGCACAGCTCGGCAGATTTATATCGGCTAAGGAGCCAGCTTTCCAGGGAATGCTGAGGGCCTATCTGCTCACACAGGCTTCTGCCTCTCAGATTGTCAAAAAGACACTGGACTTAACCTTCGCTGTTGGCTTGACCTTTTAAAGCCTAGTCCCAAGCACTGCTCCTCCCCACCCGAAATGAGGGATCTCATCAAGCTTCTGCAGCCTGGGAGGCTCCCTTGGTGCCCGAGCTCTGGCCCTCGCCCCAGCCTGGGGATAACTGAGGCAGCTGCAAAGCTCATCTATGCTCAAAGGCATCCAGGGTGGGGGACTTGGCCTGGAAGACAGTTTTTAAGGTTAAATATTTGGTTTTGCTTTTCTTGTTGCCATCAATAGTTTGTCACTCACAGTAATATTTGCAGGACTGAATATGACACTTTAGTAGTTGTAATTTTGCCAACATAGATAGTGATAGGACAAGGGGAAAGGGTTTTAAAATAAAAGATACTCAAATTGGACACTAAGAAAAAACTTTTTACTCAAAGGGTCATGAGGCCCTGGCACAGGCTGCCCAGAGAATGTGTGGATTCCCCATCCCTGGAAGTGTTCAAGACCAGGTTGTCTGACGTAGTGTAAGGTGTCCTTGCCCATGGAAAGGGGGTGGAAGGTTGGAAAGAGGATTTTTAAGGTCCCTTCCAACCCAAGCCTATCTACAATTCTTTGGAGCTCCAGAGAAAACTACAAAAATGACCATTCAGTATTGATTGCTTGTTCCTAATTTTCCAGCCCTGGAGAGATCTGTAATAATAAATATTTGCTCATAGTAAATCAGGGTAGACACACAAAAGGAATATACACCTCACAGTAACCAACAACATTAAGCATTTTTAAATCGCTTGTCTTGTGCTATTTTTTAAATCTACTTTATGTATGGTAACTGATGACTTCATAACTTGCAACTTGTTTAGCATGTCCCTTCTGATTGTTCAAGTGCTCAGACATTGAGTGATGCTGGAAGCCAAATGAACGGGAGCTGTATCCTGTGCACTGTCCTTGCAGTCACAGAAAGAGAAAAGAAAAGTTCATTATTTAAAACAGTCCCCTATGGATTTAGGTGACCGTGTAAAATGATGCCATTCATAAATCTATTAAACTTTATTCTCAAACCTGTTGTTATAAACAAAAACCAGGTATTGCTGTGTGCCTTTAGAGCATGCAAGGAAATACCTCATTGTTTAGACAGTAAGATGGATGATAAAAGTCTAAATTCAGAATAACTACAGAGATAAATTAGCCAAAGTATATGGCACTGAACACAATTATATAATACAAGGAGGTTTTGTATAATTTCTGTTTCTAAACAGTGTGGTCTGACTTTCTTTATTGCCAGCTCAAATATCAGCAGAGTATGAACATGTTTCTAAATTCCAGCGAAGACTTACAAGCTAAAGCCCCTGGTTGTGCCTTCTGAAGCATGTCTAAAACTGTAGTCAGGTAAAATTTCCTACTGATCCATGAAATGCTAAAGTTTAAACAGTACCATTTAGCTGCAACCACCTGTTTCAATTAATTCTCTTACATGTTTCATGCCTTGAAAGCTTTTGTCTTTCTCTTAAAGTCGCTCTGTCAAGGATCACAGAGGTTTTGTTTATGCTGAAGCCCTGCTATGCTCTCAGTAACAAGAGGTGAATTAAGTAAATTTAAAAAACATAGCATTCACAGGCATCCATGATTTGCATGGTTTTCAAATAACAGAAACAATTCTTAAGGACTTGGTAAGACAACAGCCATCCTTGTGCTGTACTTGCTGGATATCTCATTCTGTTACACACTCAGGGAAAAAAATACTCTCATAAGTGAGGGAACAGAGCTGCTAGTTATAATCCTGGCCTGGCAGGCAGCATTGTACCTTCTAAACCATCTTGTGCTTTTATGCTAAGATCTCTCTTTGCTTAGTGTGGGACATCACCTTTGACAAGAGCCCTTCAGTATAACACTGAGGAGGACAATAATCTGACACCAGAAAATCGTACGCAGTTTTTCACATTCTTGATAAAACAGGAGGCATTTTATTGAGTGCTGTGTGACCAGCAACAGACTGCATGGAAATAAGATTATACCTATCTGCAATGCAATGCAATTCAATGAAGTTTTGTCTCAAACACTTTAAAAATCCTTAACTTTTATTTCCCACCTATGGCTCTCATAAAATGTGAAGGCATCCTGCTCTTGCCAGTTAACCACCACCCTCCCGGCACTGTCACACATAACCTGTGGTTCTTTAAGGAGACCTGCAGCTCCTTGAATTTCCAAACAGAGAGAAGGGCAATTTTGTGTCTTTAGAAGAGGAGTAGCAGGATCATTTATCTCACTTTGCACTGTTTTTCAGGAGGACCATAGTGGTGCACTGAAGAACTGGATCTGCCTCCTTAATTATCCACAGGATGCCTTTGGATTATCCTTTGAATTGTTCTATACCCAAACCTGATACACACCACAGACAACCCACAGGCCATTTATCCAGGAGAGCTTTTCTATAGAGCATCCTGGATCTATATGTTCTTAATTTACAAGGCTGCAAAGAATCATCAGTGCCACTGTCACCTTCTGTCATAACACCCACAACCATTTTGCCTCTCCCAGAATTTCAGCTCATATCAGTTGCACATCCTGCCTTCCCCTTTACACCAATGTAACTTCAAAATGCCTGCTCCTTTTGCTCCAGCAGGAAAATCTGGAAAGAAGTCTCCAGCATCTCCTCTTATAAAAACAGCATGAATAAAATCTTGATTCAAAAAAAATTACCTAAAAGCAACACCTGTGTGAGAAGATCTTTGATTTTCCCTGCTTGGTTTGAGTTTGAAGTAGAACAGTGATTTTCTTTAGTCTAGACAAATGCAATGTAGTTCCACTGGCTGTAAAATATTTTATAATACTGTGTTTGAACTGTTGTAGAAAAGAAAAGTTTTACTCCATGACACTATAAGAGATAAGCATCTGCACAACAGCTTTTAAAATTGTTTTAACTGGAATATATATTTCCCATCCACAATGAAAAGGCTTAGAAAGGAGATCTTTGTTAAGACTTTGATGTTTGTTTGTGTTTATTTGGATTTTCTTTATGCTGAGAGTTTTTGTGGGACACTTGAAGCAAATATTTTATAGCTGAATGTCTTACTTAATTTCAATAATAGTTTTAAAGGTTTTTTAATGCCTTCTTGAGAGTAACAAAATGATAGCTTTGCTCAGTTTTGGAAATGTATATGAAAAGTATTGCAAATTAATTTTTCAATAGCTTCACCCTGAAATTTCCCTTTTTGTTGGGGGAAAAAAACCCACACAAAACTGTTAAAATTCCTAAATCTGTTTCCATCATATCAGTCACTATGTAAATGCATGCTTTTCACGTCAGGTTTTTGAGAGAAAGAACTTTTAGTGTGGTTCTTGCTCTATGGCAGAATTTAAGGGACAAATGCTGTAAAATAATAAGAATTATTTCAATCTATGGACAGGACAATATTTAAAACATGCAAAATAATATTTGAAAAACTGGCAGGGACTCATCACATGTTATAAACCCTGAGATACTGATGTTTTAATACAAAATTTCTAAACTTGAGACTTTCATGTGCAGAAAACTTTTCCTAAAACTGTTCAGTAACAAAACAAGGTTTTCACTATTCTACTTGCTATCCTATAGCAAGTAGGTGTTGGAATTATTATATATTTTTTTTCTTATATTTTCACTTCAGCATGAGTTGATTTTTTTAGAATTCTTGGTCAAACTCAGCTCAAGTTCAAATATTAGGGAGTTTTAGTGTTGATTTTGCTACAAAAAAAAGGTCAGTGCTTCAAAACATTTTGCTCCAAGTGGGCAATCACAGAATGAATTGCTGAGTCCAAAAACCTCTTGGGTTTGGCATGATACAGGACTAGAGCTGAGCATTAGATTTATGTGAGCATTATTATTAACCTTTCCCTTCCTGCTGAAATCTGAGGGCTCTGGGAGAAGGTTTCAGCCTTGTTTCAATCTGTAAAGCACTAGGAAAGCACCTTGCAGATACTAAAAGGTACTTTGTTTAAAACTTACTCAGACCCTGCTGAAGTGATATTGCTTGCCTAGAAAATAACAAGGGTGAACCCAAAAATTTATATCAAGAATTAGCTCTTTGTATTGTAAATAGACTGAAGATGCTGCTTTAATGACTCCTAATATGACTGAATAATTTAGCAAGAAAACCAAGGAAAAAAACCTTTTTTCCTTTTTATCTTTGTCTGCTTTATTTCAAGGAAACAGGTTCTGCAGCTCAAGAATGAACTATCACAGGGCTACAGGAGTCACTACTAATATCACAACACCAATTAGAATAATAATATTTTTTAGGTATTAGAATAATAGTATTTTTTATGTTGTATACAACTTTTAAGGTCATTAAGTCCAAACATTGACCCAGAGCTGCCAAATCCTTGACTATAATCACTCTAGAGGTTCACACAGTCAATAGAGAGAATTCAGTTCATCTGATCTCAGCACTGCTCTCTCTCCACCAAAATTATAACACCTGTGGAGTTCAAGGAATGCTTAGAGGTAGGTTTCAGTTCCTCACTTTAAGCATCAGTCTTTATTTATTGCTTTTACACATTTTTTCCCACATTTCTCCCTGGTTTCTGCCAACCATAACAGCAGCTAGCCTTGTAGAAACAGATATGTGGAACTTAATACAGCAAGAAACCAACAGGTATCCAAGCAAATAATTCTGCCTTCTGATGCTCGTGCTTCTCTCTCCATTGCAGTCTGGAGGTGGGTGCCTCTCCTAGGGAGATGTATTCAAAATTACATCATTCCAGCTGTGTCTCCATAGTATCCAGGACTTCCTGTGAGGTGACAGTCCTGCCAGACACCGGCTGTGTAAGTTGGGGGAGCTGTGACTCCTGGATTCCACAGTCTCAGATTTAATCTCACTTGGAGATATCATCATCATGAGAGTTTTGGGTGTGTTTCTCTGTTGTTGAACATTTTTGAAAGATATTGCTTTTAAATGATGATTTAAGTCTATTCAGATTGGAGAGGGAATAAAATCTGAGGTGCTTACCTATCTGAAGGGAAAAAAAAACTGGATAGAATTTATCAGTTCTGATTTTCAAGAAGGATCTCTGTGGAGACAAAGACACATGACTGCAGGCCTGATTAAAACATCTAATTTCTAAAGAGATCATTCTATTGTTCAGTATTTTCCCCTGGGTCAGTCTGATTGTTACATACTTATATATCTAACTCCAAATGTTGGGGTTTGCTTTGCCAACAAGTTAAATCAAAATATAGATTCTGAGCGCTTTGAAAACAGGCACCAGCATTTTATTCTTCCTACATCTCAGTCCCCATGCTGCTCATCCTCAAAAGAGGATAGAGATATTTCATTGTATTCCATGGAATGTCTCTTCTCTATTTTGAACTCAGACAGCATTAATTCATATCCCGGCCTCCAACAAGCTGCAACCTGACTAGAAAGAGTGAGATTAGCTTTCAGAAAACTTTCCAGGCTAAGGATAATATAGATATTTCATGTGTCACTCTCTTATCCTTATCATAGAGATCTATATAAATGACTTTCTGGCATTCCTTTACTTATCTGTTACACAGCATTACAGATCTGTAAGATTACACTTTCTGTGCGCTCTGAGATTCTCTCCTGAATCCAGATATTCAGCATTGTTTTCACCACACTTGGACTTTGTTCCACTTTTAGTAGCAGCATGGAGTCAGTCACATTTAAATCAGATGAAAACCTGAATTTTTCATATTAATTAAAGTTCAATAGATTCCTTATAAAGAATAGATGAAAGGAGCAGCAGTGACACAGGAGTCATGTAGGCCGGATTTTCTGCAGATTAGCTAAAGCTGGTATGAACTTCCTCCCCAGCTTTCTCAAATATTTCCTGATATTTTGAAGAGATTGATAAATAAGGTTTTGCATAATAGCACAGAGGCAATTTCCTCATCACTTCCAAAATATAAAGACAAGAGAGAATTATAAAAAAAAAAAAGACTGACATGAAAAAAGCTCCAGAGCTGCCTCTCCAAAGTGTAGTTTCTTGAAATGCTGTTAAATGCACAGGACCCTGATCACCCTCCAGTGTAATTCTCCCAGTCACACTGGGTTACAATGGTGATGAATTTAGCTTTGGCATATTTAGAGATAGATTTCTGGGAAAAGAACTACTAGAGTCTCTTAAAACTGGGGATTTTTGGACACTGATAAAATTGATTCTTTACAAAAGAAAGTTCCACATTACTGTAAGAGCTCCATTTTTGAGGTAGTGGGCTGAATTATCATAGAGTCACAGAATGCCTGGGGTTGGGAGTGACCACTAAAGGGACACCTTCCACTATCCAGGATGCTCAGAGCCCTGTCCAACCTTGGAAGCTTCCAAGGACAGGGCAGGCACAGTTTCTCTGAGTGACCTGTGCCTCTGTGTTATCACTCTCGTTGTAAACAATTTCTTCCTTATGTCTGGTCTGAATCTACTCTCTTTAAGTTCAGTGCCATTATCCCTTGTCCTTTCACTACAGGCCTTGCTAAAAGATTTGTCACCATCTGTCTCACACGCCCCCTTGAAGTGCTGAAAGGCCGCAGCAAAGTTTTCTGGAATCTTCTCTTCTCCAGGTTTAACAACTCCAGCTTTTTCAGCTTTTCCTCACAGGAGAGATGGTCCAGCCAGATGATTATTGTGTCCCCCTTCTGATCCTGCACCAACCAAGCTACTCTTACCATAGACATTTCAGATTCTTGTATGGCTTTTTTGCTGGTGCAGAACTTGTTGCTAAAACATGTCATATTTGTTTTTCAGTATCCTTGAGCCTTCAGAAGAGACCTAGATATACATCCAAAAGTCAAAGTAAGTGTTTAAACTGAGTAATTTAAAAGTGGAAGTTGTGAAAGTGTTTTAACTTAATTTAGAAAATAAGTAAATTAATAAATAGATTAAAAGAACAAGTTGTTCAGCCTGCCTTTTAATAAGCTCTCTTTTAAACAAACCATTCTTTATTATTTAAAGAAATTTTGCTTGTGGACTTCACCACCTTTTTCTAATTAATATTTGCAAAACTACTGGTAGTACAGGTAACAATTCTATATTTTTCTGAGAGAGATCAGTCAATGCTATTATTAGTTAAAATTGCAGAAGGTTTTGTTTTTTTTTTCACTGGGTTTTTTTTGGTTTTCCCCTTGGTACACAGCTGTTAGTGTAAGGCTTGATTTGACTTCATTTTGGATGAGAGTTTCTAAAGTGGCCAACCCAAGACAGGTGTACCCTACAAACCTTTGACTTGAAGTTCACTTGTAGCCAGGGAAACAGCAAAAATGCCTAGTATGAAATTCATAGTGTGAGTAGGGAAATTCCTTCTGACATTCTCCTTTGAAAAGGGAGAGGTGGGATTTAGGACGCGAGTCTATTCTGAGCAGGAGACAGCATGTGTATCCAATACAGTATTTCTGACATATATAACAAAATATTTCCATTTTCTAGGAGAAGCGCCATTGCTCCCCTCTCCTACAAAGGCTGTGAACAGTGAACTTGCTCTTTCCTCAGCCAGCACTCAGAGGACAGCAACTCCACACTTACGGCCTTGGGTCATCTGGAAGTCTCCCAAGGATCCTCTAACTGCAAAGAGAGATTCCTCAGTTATCCAGAACAGCTCTGAAACACAGAAACCCATGTTTGGGATACCAGGGCACAGAAATTCTCCAGGTGGCAGGTGCCTCACAGGTCCATCAAGTCAAGCCATGGTTTGCTGGTGTCTCTGCATGAGACAGGAGAAGAAGCCTCTGCTACTGCAACATCTACAGCTATGCAGATTCCATTTCTTTAGTCTGTACAGCCATCAGATGTAGATACCAACGTGACATTAAAAAGCAATCCTGAGTATTAGCCAAGCAGCCAGTGACACAGGGAAGTTTCAGAGTAACTGCTTTCCCCATCTGTGCAAGAGCCACCTGCACTCTGACTTTTTACAAATAGCAAGGCTGAAGTTGATGCTACAGTGATTCTAAACTGGCATTCCTGTGCAGGGATCAGTGAGATAACATCATTAGACAGTGGGTTTAGCATTTATCATCTCCCTTCCACTAAAGCTGTTCTTGAGAGACTCAGCAGCAAGGTCCAACTGGTCTAGTGTTATGGGGAGCATGAAGAGTTCTCAGCAGCAGGCTGATGCCACGGTCTATTAACCCTCCCTGTACCCAAATAGGGCACCAAAACAAACTTTCAGATCAAAGCTCTGTTTTGAGATGGAAACTTGTGGTTTCACACTGACTTAAACACCTAAAAAAACTAAGTCAGACTAGGCTGTAGCAAAGACAGGCTAATCTTTCATCTTCTTTGTGACAGAAATCTGAACATTCCAACCCAAGCCAATACAGATGGCTTTGTACCATTTCCAAAGTAGTTTTCTGTGTGGGGCATGTGGACTGAAAGCATCCGTGAGCCATTCCATCTTTCTGCAGTGTCCTGAAACACAAGGGTGTGCTGAGAAGCAAGAGATTTCTGGAAATCTGGAAGGTAACCTTCAGCAGCAGGAAGCTTCTAGAACTTGTTGGTCTGGTCTAATCTAGAGCTGTAGGTAATCCACCTTGCCTGGTGGATGTAAGAGAAATGCATGTATACTCCTGGTCCTTGTGTGGGAGCATCTATAAACTTCCTAAAATGGACGAGTTGGGCCTCCTTGTAATTTTGGGGAATGCACAGATCCGTAGGAGCACAGGACCACTGGAAAGACAGAAATGTTGGAGATTCCTTTGAGGATTTCACATCAGACTGCAGCATAGTTCAGTTGATCATGCCTCAGTCCTTCTCCTGTCAGGGCAATTGAGACTTTGCACGAGCAGCCAAAGGGCAATAGAACATGGAACATTGGCAATTTCTTACCCTGACTGCTGGAAGAAGGCACAGCTCCTCACGAAGCATTCAGCAACCCCCTTCTAACTGAATCTCTTTCAAAGATGGAGGTTCAGTACTCTCAGACCTCATTCTACAACAGAAAAAGGCAAATGAGCCTTCTACTATTGTCATCTACTACAACAATATTTACAGATACTGTGAATAGGCAGGGGTGTACAACATTTCAGAGGAATTTGATAAGAACACTGCTGAGTTTGGCTGAGGTAGAATTAGTTTATTCATAGTAGCTGGCTGGGGATATGATTTAGATTTGTGCTGGAAATAGTGTTGAGAATTCAGGGATGTCTTTGTTAATGCTGGGCAGGGCTTGCACAGAGTCAAGGCCTCACTGTTTCTCCACCCACTCATCTTTTTCTTGTCGCTTACATTGAAATCTGTCTACAGGGTTCTAAATGATGAGTAGTGAAACACAAAGTTGAAAGTTGCTGGGAGGTATCTAGCAGATACTGCAGGAGTCAGGTCAGGCCCTGATGTCTTCATTTTGGTCCAGGGGAAAAGAGCTAACAGAATACTAATGAAAGTTGCAGATGGTACTAGAATCAGTAAAGGTTATCAACCTCAGTGAAATAATGCAAGAGGACCTGAATAGGTTAGGAATCTGGGCTTAAAGCAAAATTGTATTTAGCCTAGAAAATTGCAAGCTAATCCCACCAGAGAAAAAATAATTAATGTTGAGTAGCAAAGGGAGGAAGGTAAAAAGAGCCTGAAATGCAGAGTTATTGAAAGAGATCTGAGGTGAGAGAAAACTTTTAAGTTAGAGAAAAATTTGCAGTGTGAAGCAGAAAGAAAAAACTATTGTTGAGTTAAAGACTTAGGCAAAATTCACGAGTGTCATAAAACAAGATGAAAGGCTGAAGTTTTGTGCGTGGCAATATCTGGCAGAGCATCTCTAAATGAAAGCAACTCAGTACCACAGGGCAAAGTACAAGGAAAGAAGATATTCTTTTTTCTGCCCTTCAGGGATAATTGTTTTCTAAGGACAATAAAAAAATTGTTGAATAACTCTTGTAAAAGAGAGTTTGAATAAGTGATGTGAAAGTGGGCAGATCCCTCCAGAAACAAATATTTTCCTCTTTTACTACTACTTCCATTGTAGCTGGCTAAAGAGAATAAGATGAATTGAGAGAGATCAGAATCAAGATCTAGTAGTCAGGGTAGCAGCCACATGTAGAGAAAACATTATCTTTAGCACTTCAGGCATTTGAAGGAAGGAGCAGGCAATTTTAGAGCTGTGCAGTAATAAACTTTGGTAAAATTGGAAAGAAAACTACATAGTACAGCAAATCTTGCTCACTTGTCTCTTGTGTTATTTCCTACTGATTTGAGCTTTCCCATTGGATAAAACATGATTTCTAGGAAAGTTTTGTTTCAAACTCATCCAGTCTCCTGAAAAAGATACTTCCATTGTTTTCATTCAGATAGAGAATTTTTGGTCAAGTCACATTAGTGTATTTAATGTTTGTGGTCACTACATATGACTGAAGATCAGCCCTAGTTGATGATTTTGTTATTTACAGCTCCACCTGTACAGCTTTGGAAATAAAACAGTAGTAATGCATTCCAAGGATATGTGCTTTGTGTTCAGAGATCCATCTTTTTTCTTGTCCCTGACTTTCTTTGCCTCTATAAAAAAGTTATTTAATATCCTTAAGACTTTCCTTACACATTGATAACATGGACATAGTATTAAAAACTGCTGTCAATGTGTGAAATCTTCTGCATCCAAAAGAGATTTTATATAATGAAATACTAAATACATATTGATACTGCATTTTTTAATTAATTAATTAATTCTGAATTTATAGTTTTTTATTAAATACTTCACAGTTCAGAAGACTTTCTCAGTAAATCAAAATTTTCAGATTGATCAAAATTTACACCTAATTTATGTACTGTTTTATTCTCCTCTGACAAATCCAGGTTCTACCACTTCAGTGAGACATTCTTTTTTTATGAACAACACTTAAGAATGATTACTAACTTTCATTTTTAAGGCCAAATCTTAAAAATAAATTCTATCCTCAGTGCTTTAATAACTAATTGAATTATCTAAACTCAACAGTTGTATTAAAACAAATACAGTTAAAAAAAAAATCGCTTGCTGCTTTTAAAACCAAAGCAGATTTGGCTAAAACCAAAATCCATGTGCTTCATTACTTATGTTAAATGCAATAAGAAATCCCCAATCTTGTACAGGTAACATAAAAAATGAACTATAGTAGTGCAGTTGCACCTGGAAATGTCTGTGCAGAAGGTCTTTGCTCTTTCTACTTCATGGCAAAAGATCATTTACTGTTACATAAAAGGGGCAGAGATTTCTGATGGTTACAGGCATGAGGCAAATTGGTCACTGGTTCTCACATTTGCCATCAGGAAAATCCCGTTCTGCCTCCACCTCATGAGACAGCGAAGGGATCTGGGATGGGAGTTAGGCTGGGACCTTGTGAGGTTTAAAAACACAGGTTGTTCAGACAGGCCCTTGAGGTTTGCCACATATTTTGCCCCACTGTGTGTGTCCCGAGCCCTGAGCAGGAGACCACGGGAGCAACTCTGGAAGAGAATTCCTGCAGGGAGCCACCCGGGTGAGCTCTGGCCCCGGGAAGGTGCCGGTGGCACGGCAGCACAGCAGAGACACACTGCAGCCTGAGAAGTGGCAGCTAGGGTGCACTGATACACAAGTGCCTGGCAACTGCTCTAATTTATTGCAGTAGCTGTTATGGCTCTCTGTGAAGCCTGAAATAATCTATGAGCGTTTCACATTTTAATGGTATTCATGTTGAGGGCCTCTGTGTGACTGCAGCTATATGATAACATATGCCCCAATCGGATCTGCCCTTTGTGTACGAGATGACACAATTTGTGCACAGTTAGCCATGAGGGAGATGGAGATTATCCATTTCCAGTGCAGGCAACGCTGGGTCTTCCAGCCTCTCATATACACCAAAGAGACAAATATTTTCCTTTTTAAGAGCATTTACACCCTCAGAGCTCAACAGATGGAATGTTCTTGCCCTTCAAGGCAAAGCTCTGCTGTCAGAAGAGACACAGAGGACCAAGTAAGTAGCAGGCGTAGAAACTAGTTAAGAGTTTAATGGGATTTGGCTGATTATTATGTTTTCTTTTATTATAATTAACTCATATTTTCAATAACACCAAGAACCTCAAACAAGGGACAACATTAGAAATCTGTAAAATTTCTAGCAAAGAAAAATGCTGTCCAAGAACATAACTGCTCATAGAAACTGAACGCTTCACAAAGTTAGGAGAAACTGCGGTTAAGATCACTGTAGTGATTCATTCCTTCCTCTGAAAATGTGGTGTCCAGTGCTACATAATCACGTGTCCTTCATTGCACAACTTCTCTTTATCCACCCAGCCTATTTCTGACAGTGAAGCTCCATGTCTGAACCAATCCCTCTGACTCTGACTGTCTGCTCAGGCCTTTCTTCCAGGCAAGAAGTCCTACATAACCAACTTATTCTTTGCAGAAGCATCTCAGTTTTAGTTCTCTTTTTTCAGGTATTTTTTCCTCCTATCTCCTTCTACCCACTCGAATACACTTTCAGATTTGCTCTCCTAATATATTGCCTCCATTCCATCCTTGTTTCTCTTAATTTTAGTTTCAGAGCCTCTCTAAAAGCAGTTTAAGTGCTCATGGCCAAACCCACAGTATGAATAAAGTGGATGTTAGTCTTGAGACCAAGGGACATTGCAAAAATTCATATCAGAGAATCAGAGAACCTTTTGGATTGGAAATGGCCTTAAAGGTCATACAATTCTAACCCTACTGCTACAGGCAGGGACACCTTCTACTATCCCAGGCTGCTCAAAGCCCCATCCAATCTGGCCTTGAATAGTTCCAGGGATGGGCCATCCACAGCTTCTCTGGGCCTTAATATTCTTTCCTGAGCTCCTCAAATTAGGGGACATTCAGTAGTTCCAGTCATGCTGTACCATCACCTAAACCATGTGGGATATAATTTGTCTGTCCTGTTGCTATCTTCTTCAGAGGAGCCCTCATTTTTGTAATATTATGGATGTATTTTTTTTGTTGTTCCTGACATTGTTGTCACCCTGTGGACAAATTTCAAGTCCCTGCTTGAATCTTGTCAGAAACACAATCTTTACAGTCCTCCTGAAAGAAAATGCAGCTGTCATCTCATGATGCTTTTTCCCTGGTCTGGTTCTCCACTAAAATTGGGCTGATCTGACTGAAGATTTCCAGCAATCAAAGGCAGACCCAAAGCAGAGGAAGATTTAATCCTGGAATGTAGTGTGATAAAAAGTCATAAGCAGCTGAAAACAGGGCTATATAAAAGGAAACATCACGAAACTTTGACAAGCACTGTTCCTAGCCCTGAAAATAATACCTCTTTGACTGGTCTGATATTCCTTGATCCTCTTGTAAAGATTGCAAAAGATAAAGAAGATTTTACAGGCAGGCTCGACAAATACCAAATCTTGTCTTTGTCTGCATATTTGCATACTTCTCACCTCTTAAGTTTTAAGCTCAAATGCTAAAAGGTTCAGGAGCTGACAGCCTCCACTTCCCAAATCCCTCTTGGATTGCTCCCAGAGCCTTTCAATAAGGTGCAGACACAGAGTCAGGTGTGAGGGTCAGCGCCGCACACGCGGGTGCCTTTCGGCGGAGCAGGCGCTCCTACGGCACATGTCAGGATTTGCTGAGCACATTCAGGGAAGCTGCCAAAGCGTTCGGAGTGCTTTGGCAGCAGAAGAAACAGCTGGTCCCATCAAAGTGATCACATTCTTGGACATTAATTTAGCGTTTGAGAGGATGGAGTGACGCTTGCCAGGGAATAAGCTTCATAATCCTAAAGGGTTAGAGACACCAAGATTACAGCCTAGTAAAGGTGTGGTTAAAGCAGGTGCAGCTGCTTTGTTAACAGGTTGCTTGAACCTTGGAGAAAAGTGTATTTAGGCAACATGTAGTGCCTGAGCTGACAAGTTCTTTCAATTGGAGGAGCTATAGATAAATTGGCATCAGAAGGCATGGGACTCTGAACATTGGGAGCCATATTATGCAGTCTCAGTAAATAACAATAGGTCAGTGCTGGTGCAAGAATGAATTATTAATCAGTGTGTATTGTGAAAATACACTTGAATGAGTCTGGAAGCTGTTCTTCTGTGGAGAACATGCTGGAGGTATATGGAAATACATAACAGAAAAATATGTTAAATACGCATTTGTGGTGACCTCCATTGAAATATTTAGGCCCCATTGATGTCTGATTTAATGTGGCATTTCCTAAAAAAAAGATAGGCAGCTCCTCTAAAATCTTGGTGTTGACCGCCTCAGTATGGCCCTAGCATATGCCTTTTCCATTTTCTTTTACCCTGTCTATAGCAATGAGAAATATCCAAATAACTCCTGAGCTCTTTAAGGAGTCCCTTTCTGCTCAGAGGCTGTAAAGAAGAAAATATAGGAGTCAGTTATGAACACCTGAACTTAATGTTGGTAATGAGAGTGTGGTTATCTCTTCTCCTTTTCCTATTTACACCACCATGGAAAACATCCCCTTTCACCTTGGAGCCAAGGCTGTTATTGCAACATTACAAAATTGCTGAGCAATTTTCCTTCTCTGCTTAGCTATTATTTCCATTGAATCATCAGTTACCACCCATTGAATGAAACCAAACATCAAAGCAAACCCCAAAACACATTATGTATAAGTTGACACTCTTATTTTCCACATTTTTTCTTCTGTGAAAAGAGCAGGAATTTATACATAGCATCTGTCTGTCTTTCTTGTCTTAGGGCTTTACTTTCACACCACAAACTATTCTAAAGAAACGAACATTTGGAAGGCTAACACACAAGGATGGATTAATTTATCAAAGCATTAAACTCCATAGAGATTTCTTTTTTAAGTCAGCCACCATTGATTGCTAGACAACAGGATGTACCGAGGGGACAGAAACACAGGTATGAAAAATGGATTCGACCCAAGGCAAGGCAACAGGGAAGGACTAAGATGTGTAACTGTCATTTATTAAATCTCATAAACTGCAGAATCTTTTCTTCCTGGAGAAGAAATTTTGGTAAGCAAAACTATGTGCTATAAAATCATGATCTTTTAATGGAAATTGTAGCAAGCTGGTTCTTTTCAGCTAAGGAAAAAAATACAATTGAGTGATTGTTATCCACAAGGAAATCAGAAGTTTAAAACCACGATTTCCACTTTACCAAACCATTTTTATGGGCTGGATTTGTCTGGGGAAGGGAGAAGTCTCCTCTTTTTTCTTTCCTCAGCATCAGTGATTAACATATATAGGTCGCCACATCAGATGTAGAAATCCTCCAAAAACACATTACTTCTGAAATAATGCACTGCATTCAAAGACCCCAAAGAACTGTACACAAAGTACTCCATTAACAGCAGGTGCTGTACAGAAAAGCTCTCTTTAAAAGAGCTTTTAATTACAGTATATCTTTGTTTAGAAGCCACCTTCAACTACCTTTTCCTTGTGAGCTGCATAGGAAAGCAATTAAATGTACAAGAAAACCACCCTCAATTTAAAGCTGTGGGAGAAAGCAATTAGTGTAAAAGAGGGCTTAGCTTGTACACAAAGAAATACGGTACGTGAAGCCAGTGGAGGCTGGGCATTATTTTGACATAATTAATACATGTAGTAAATCTTAAAATGTGCAACTATCCCAAGTTGAGAGTCATAGTCGGCTGTATGGCCCGTGTTTACTCCCAAGTCTCCCTCTAACAACGGAGTTTACACAAAATTACATTTATCTCTCTCACGTGTATAATTCACACCTTCTCAAAATTTCCTTTACAGAGGTGAAGGGTTTCAGTAGAGCTGAGTGAGCAAAAAGACACAGGGGTCAACTTATTAAAGTGAGGCCACTTGCATAGTTCTGGCCACAAAGAAAGATTTAGGAGGAAAGGGATCTTTTTGGTATCATTTAGTATTTTTAATTTACAAGTCTTGTTTTTAATACTGGAACTAATCTTGTACTAAAACCTTATCCTCAACTCTTTTCCCATCACATTATAGCTGAGTCCTCTTAGCCATAGTGCAAAAAGGAGTTCAAAGGTTTGGTGGACTCTTTGGTTTTGGATGTTGGGTTTTTTTAAATAATTGAAATTTACAAAATGGTTTCTGTGTTTTCAGGAGCTAGTCTTTGATCATCAGTGACATCAAAACTTGTGGGAAAAAACCAAAAAACAACAAAACAAAACAAACAAAAAAACCCATCAATAACTCCTGAACCATCAATAACAACTGAAATTAAAGGCAAAAATGTTCCTTACTAAAATAACACCAGAAAATGCTTCATTTGACGGTGCTTTGTAGAGGATACAAAGGTTAATTAGATACTTTCCATTGCATTATATAGCAGGAAACCTCTGTTAATTACTGCTTCTCTAACATGACTGATTCGTTAAAAACCAACTATGGAACCACAAATAAAAAGAATATAATTATTTTCCCCATTCCTACATAAACTATTCCAAGTTCTAACTGCCCTCTGGGTGCTTGTTTTTCTGCATAATACCTAATTTACTTCTACAGTCCATAGCCTATGACCTTTTATCAAAATTAGATATTAACAGAGACACTGAATGGTTAATTTTAACATACAGCGTTACTAAAACCCTAAAATGAATGAAACTTCCACCAACTTCTAAACACCTCAGCATTTGTTCCTGTGTTTCCTCGTGTCCTACATTACAGGAGAAAATGTTGATATTAATGGCTTGTTTTACCACTATTTTTATTTCAACTTAATATCATAAGTGAGGTGTCTCTATAAATGTTTGAATTTGTGAGCTTTTGTGAGTTTTCTCAACCAATTAGTCAAATCTCTGCCTTGAAGGCGTCTCCTTGCTAAATCCAGCTATTTTGGTTTTAGTTATTTAGTGCACTACTGTATTCCTTTAAAGGTGAAGTTCAATTATTTCTCTTTTGAAGGTCTGAGTGCCATCCTTAAAATGCCAAGTGCATTAAAAATTGTCCTCCCTTGACTTTTTCAGGGACGTATAGAAGAATAATAAGTTAGTTGGATTCAATGGAATTTTGAAATTGATCATGTGTGTGTGTGCATGTGCATGAAGAGACCAAAATAAGTAATAAATGCCGTCAAATCATCAAGAACACTTGTTTTTTTAATCTCTTGTCATTTTTTATTTCTTAACAAGCAACAAAAAAGAAGGAATGCTTTGCGGTTGGAAAAAAGACAGGGAAGTGGGAGACATTGAACTTGGATGAAAACTTACACTAACATAGTTTACAATCACAGAAATTGTGTAAACAAGTGTAAAGAAGATAAAATTATAGTGGAAAAAACTGCATTTTTGCTTTTACTACTTGGGGAATCTACTATTGCCCCTCTTCTGAATTATATTCACTGTCCTTATGAATTTTATTTAAATTTTGAATAATAGATAACCCTCTTTGCTGTCTTTTTCCTCTGTGCTGGTACTGAATCCACCAGGAATGACAAAGGCCTTTGCAGATAACCCAAGACTGCTACGAGATCTTGGTGAACTTTACAAATAGACGGTTCTTGGCCGTGACAATTTATTCCTCATGTCTGGAACGGCGGGAGATTTCTGCCAACAATGGATATAGCTTCAGCACCCTTTTAAAAGGATCTGGAAACTTAAAAAGAGAAGAAAAACAATTTTAAATGTGACCATGGTACCTGTTTATCATGGCTGGATGTTCATGAGCAGGATCCTTAGAAAGCTGTAGGGCAGACCCTACACCTTGAGCCCTGTTGTGCAACTCCTGGTTGTAGGAATCACTTTATGGGATCTGCTCTGACTAATAAAGGCTTAGGGGGATGTTTCTGCAGGATTTTTAAAAAACAACTTAGGAGCCAATTGTCTATGGTAGGTATATTCAGCATGCATGTATTTCTTCCAGTGTAAACTTTGAGTAAAAACTGAGATTAATTCAATTAATTTTAAACGTTTCAACTTTTTTATTTTATGATTACACACATAAGTAGAGCAATAACTGGATATAAATGTTGTGTATTTACCGTGGCATGATCCAAGCAATTACTACTAAAATATTGAGGAAAATCATAATTTCGATCTTTTAATTTCATTTAATAATTAGGTGGGAACCATATTTTGGTGAATACATTCATATTTAGAAGCTATATATTGTGCATATCTTTTTTTTGAGATGACAATTTTAGCCCTGTTCCTACAAGCCTGTTAACAACAATTAAAATATCTGTTAAGAATAACATTTATAGCTTTCATATTTGTTTTTCTTGTTAGTTTTCATCAAATATTTCACACTCACATGATATATGCAGTCTGCTAGTAGTCAGGAGCAGAGACTGTCAAAACTGGTTTAAAACATCTGGTTAAAGCCAGCTTTTTACGTAGTGGGATTATTAGTTCATCCTTTTCACACAAATATTGTGCTGGTTGCTCATTATGCCTCTGGCTTCTCTTGGTTCTTGCCCTCGAAAAATGATTTTAAAAAGTTTAGAAGGAAAACTTAGAAGCAGAGCAAAAACAATGCTGGCAACTTTTTTGAGTGCCAGAGTTTTAACTCCTTTCTGTTTAAATATTTTCCTGACTTTCCATTCAAATAAGAATTTTTGTGCAAGGTGTTACAGGAAGGATTGACTGCATCCCTGCAAAGTGCAAAAACAGTAAATGCCTGTGTATATTCTCCATATACCACTATTAAAATCAATCTGTTCAGGTTAGTTTCCATTCTGAGGAGAGCTGAGAAACACAACCACCAGTTTCTGTCACGTGCCGCGCCGCATCAATTAAAAATAAATTAAATTTCATGCAAAGAACCTAACTTAAAAATCTCAGCAAACAACAACAGAACCTTTTCACTAATGATTTTCAGTCATCAGAAGTGGAGAGAGGCTCAGACAGCAGACAGCATGGTCCCAGCATGCTTTTTGCCTTTTTTTTTGTTTGCACAGTAGCTGTCAGTTGCAGCCCTGCAGGTAGTAGAACCCAGTGGGAAGAGGGGCGGGACAGAGCGATGCTGCCTGAACTGACAGCAAATTTAAATTACTGAGCTTTCTTTTGCTTTTTTTCTTTCTTTGAGTGCCCTTTCTTTTTTTCTCTTGTTTTTTTTTTTTTTTGGTATTTTTCTACTCTGCGACAAACTGAAAAGATTCGAGCACACACTAATTTAACAACCCTGCTTCGTCGTCTTCTTTTTATTTTTTTCCTTCTGCTCCCAGGATAATTAAAAGAGAAACCTGTAAAGGCAACGTTCCTTCAAGCAAGTTGGTGCTGTAACGTGCTGGTAAGATGAATTTAATTTATTTTTTTTTTCCTTTCCTCATCTTTTCTTTCCCTTTTTTGGAGCTGAAAGCTTTTGTATATCTAACGCAGTCATAAGTGTGGTTCCCCTGCCGTGGAGGGTTAGGATGTAATGAAAAGGTGTAACGGCTTGATATGTGACCTTCTCCTATTACTTAAAATGGGTAATAACAGCTTTCCTGTCTGTCCTCATGACGCTTTTCTCTCTATGAATTGACTATTTGCTCAACACAAGAGATGCTATGATTGTCGCACTATGACAATGAGGACTTGATTGTTTTTTGGTTACTGTTCCATGCTCCTATCAGAACAGATACTTGAGTTGGGGGGGGGTTATGTTTGTGATTTATTTTTCCCCCTCTGAATGTTGCCTGAAGCACTGATACGACAGGGGGGTGGAGATGGGGGTGGAGGAGATGGTCTTGGGTATCATCCTGCCTGTTCGGCTGTTTACTAGGTAAGGAAGTGCAACAGTGAAACTTTTTTTATAAATAAATAAATATTTTCCTGCTTGCATCAAGTGGGGTCAGTATATCCAGGATTTATTATTGTCTGATGCTGGGTAAAGTTCTTGCTGTCCCCTGTGTTTTCCCTCTGGAGAAGGGGGGAAGGGGTGTTCCACTCTATACCTTGTCACACCATTGTAGTAGCTAATTGCAAGAAGCTGACAAACTTTGAGATGAAATACCAGGCGTTGCTTTTGTAAGGAATGAGTTTGATGCTGTGGATCAGCTTCTATGAATACCAGCCTGCCAGATACAATCAGATCTGTATTATACACTTTACATTCCTGACTTGCAAGTCCCCTGATTTCCAGTGTCTCCTTTCTAGTCTTTTTCTGGTATTAGCACATTATCATTTTATTTTCTTAGCAAATGAGATGTGTTTTGCTTCTGCTTCGTGTTTAAGCTTATAAAACTTAGAAGATGATGTGTTTTCCTCAGCCTTTCTGAATGTAGCTCTGCCAAGTATTAAATGCAACAACATCTACTGAAATCAACAGGAAGGCTGAGCTTGTTCTGTATTTAAGAGGAAATTGCTGAGTACTGGCAGGACTGGAGCAGGACTGGATCTTATGATTGCTAAACTATCTCTGTTTTCTCAACTGCAATTAATTCTTGTTGCACTTTAGGCTGGATCCTGTAGTTTTTACTGTAGTATTCAGAATAAACATTATTTTTACACTTAGTTTGTGGTCGTGCTGATGAAAACTTTTTGAACATAGGACAGGGATTTTAGGAGAAATTGAATAGTTAAAGAACCAGTCCTCTATCTCCTTGAAAGCTCTTCTCCTTGATTTTTTTTAAAGAGGCGTCCTGAAACTGATAATCTGCATATTGATATATAAAACTTTCCAGACTCAAAGGTCTGTTTTGCCAAATGCATAATGTGATATCATGTGAGAGAAGTTGTGCAAGGAGAGTGGAGAAGAGGAGCAGTGGGATTGAGCAGAGTCCTTTCCGTGTCAATAGAGTGGGGAGAGGATGTGCCAGTGCCATATAAATCACATCCTTTCACAGAAACTTTGTTAGGGCAGAGGGTTAAGGGTGCTGCACTTGCAGAAGTTCATCACTCCCTATTTCAGTCCTAGTTTCAAGCACTGCAATACTTTTCTGAAGGTTTACTTCGCTCTTGCAGAAAATGCTGTTGGCTTGTGAAATGAGGTCGTTGGAGCTCCCACATCTTGCTTTTGCCCTGAAAACTTGCCTTCCCCCACACCAACACCAAGGTCTGCAAGGCCCAGAAAATTAGGCTTTGTCCCTTGTAATCCTAAACTCCCATCCATTTATAACCAGAGAAGAAAAGGGTTGAATTCAGTGTTCTTGTTATGGAAATAAGTTTTTATTCACTCAGTATCAACTGACAGTTAGAAGCGTATCTGATGTAATATGAATAAACTGTAGGCTGTTGTTGGTAAATTATGCATTTATAGTCTCACATTCTCCTAGAAACAGTGCTTTTACAATGCTCAAGTGGCCTGATGGGGTGAAACAACCACCAATACTCTCATCTGGGCTTCTTAATCAGCCAAAGTCATGAGAAGTCCACGTTGGTTGGTTCCCACTGTCCGTGCTGGGCGTCTCAGCCATGGGTGAGGCTGCAGGGAGGAGAGCCTGAGTTTAGCCAGGGGTCTTTGGTCACAGAGAGGGTGACAAAAGTACTGTTATGAGGCAATATGAAAACATAGTACAGCTGAGTTTAGATGCTGAGTTTTGTGTCAAGAAGGGATTCCTAAATTCTTAAACTACAAAAAAGCTGATATCTGTACATTTTACTAAAAGAACAACCACCCTACACCCTACCAGTCTACATCCTCTTTGAATGCAGTCTTTAAATATATATAATCTGTGCACTTTAAATTACTGTTGGCTTCTAGCAGTGCTGTCTTCTATTCAGTGTTTAGAAATTTCTAGTTAAATGCAACTTCTTTCATTGTAACAAAAAAAGAAAAGCAAGCCAGAAAACTTGCTGTAATTTCCTGTCAGTAACAGAGAAATAAGAAAACACTAGGCTAATAAAAATTATAATCTGAGTTTACAACTGTTAACAAGATTCCTGAATAGAAATGGTGCTATTATACACAAAGAGTTTCTATCACCACTGGAGGAATGTAGCATAAAATTATGAGGTTTATTATTAGGATCATGTCAACCAATCAGAAATCAACCCATAATCTTACTTGTGAAATACCATAAGTTTTAGCATCTTCCCTCTCCTCCTACTAATAAAATATTAAAGAAATTTTATAATTAGAAACTTTTATAACATAACTGTGAATTTCCTTTACTGTAAAAATCTGGCATAATTCTGTATTTCTTCCACATCTCCAACGTTCCATATAAAGTCACTGCAAGTCTGAGTTGTACACAGCAGGTAAAATTAAGGTAAATCACAGACTTGCCATGGGCAATAATGACGGGATTTCATCAGCTGCTTTCTCCTGGGAGAAGCCAGATTCCCAGATTTTTCCCAGGTCTCTGAAGAATTACTAAAGAATGTCATAGCACCTCCTTAAACGCGATTATTTATTAGCATTGCATTTCTGATCAGCTCAAGTCAAGTGTGATAGAATCTTGGTAAAATTCTTAGATTTTAAACACTGCAGATTATTCCATTTCGTTCTGGGAGTAATCTTAGATTTCTCTTCTAACTGCAAATGATTTATGTCATTGTAAGGGGCTGGCTGTGTTTCCATTTGATTTAACATATTAGCCATGGTCTTCTTTCAGCAAGAATCACTCTTGCAAGAACACTGTACATAGGCTTAGAGTGACCCCAGGTCTGTGATCCTCCCCCACTACCTGATTGATGAGATATTGGGTTACCACTTGGAACACACTTCTCCCACAGGTCTGGCAGTCACATGTCCTTCATCTCCTTGTGATGTGCACATGGCTCACTGCAGAGTCCTTGGGGCTCCTAACCCTATGTATAGAGAACCCTAAAAGTAATCTAAAACCTCCTAATGACTCTCATCACCCCCAAAGCAACACAGTTCACAGTATTTATCAGATCACTAGATAGAAATTAACAATATAAATAAATATTTTATCTACTTAGGTAAACAGTAAAATAATAGCAAGAAGGAAACAAAATGAAAAGAGAACTAGAAGCCCAGAGAGCTCATTTCTAGACTATAATTATCATCACCCAAAGCCTTCCTTGGATTACTTTGCATGTTCCATGGTCTGATAACTCAGTTCCTGCCTTGATGTGCTCTGAGAGTTCTTGAAACCACATCTTTCCAAGTCACATTGTTAAAGACATGTATTGTCATCTTCCTTGGGGATGGTAACAAAATGGGAGAAACCCAAAAGCTTTGCATATTTATTTTTTTTTTTTTAATTTGCCTTCTCAATCTGGAACCTCCACTGCCTCTGTGTTACCCATAGAGGTGATTGCTCTCTGTCCATAGCATTTGGGCACCAGAAACAGGATTCATCTCATCCAAATTTAGATGCCTATAACGTAGACACCCATACGTGAGAGCCACCTCTGTCTCCCATTACAGTCAGAGAAAACAACCAGGTACTTTTTTAGAATCTCTTTTCTTACAATCCCATGGAAAGGCATCATATTCAAAACTCAGACCATTTAACTTCCTCTCCTCCTCAAATTTTCTCAACTGTTGCCTTACTTTAGATATACATCTCTTGCAACTACTTCATGAAGACAGAGGACTTAAAACTCCATAAAATACACACGCTGAAAATCTATTGACTTATCAAGCCTCATATACCTGGCAGCGGGCTTCAAACAAGGCTGATCCTAGCAAATTTAGGGCTGGATTGCATGGGCACATCCATATATCACTGACAGAATGTCACTCATATATATCATTAGTCCTCCAGGGCTGCTGGAGGGAAGCTGTCACAAGTGCATTCCAGGCAATGTGTTTAACGTCTAATTAATCTTGTTCCTCATGGTTAATTTTATTAGGCTGAACTGATCTAGTGAAAGGAGATGCTGTGATTGGTTTATTTCTTCTACTTAGTAGACCAGTGGCATTTAAAAGTCATGCTGCAGTGCTATAAAAAAATCCCAAACTCAGGAAACTCTATGTGTGAAGTCTATCTATTTTAGGCACCAGTGTTATAATGAATTGATGCTCCTGATATAAATTCCCTTATTTAGAGGACACTGTGCATTTGAAGGGTTTCATCCTGTTACTTTGTCTTCCTAAATTTTTTAGGAAATAGCTAAAGCTATGTTAGGAGCATAAAAATTGTGTTCTGCACAGTGATCCCCATCTCCCAGGAGCTTGTACCTGCAGCCCACCTGGCCATCCGTGGAGGGGCTTTTTGTGTCCTTTTGGCCCTCTTCTGGCCCCATGCAATTGTTTTCCTGTCCAAGTCCATGGCATGTGGCATGAAGGGCTGTGGGTGATGCTGATTGGTCACAGCCCACCTGAGCAGAGGGTTAAAAGGGTCCGAGGGAGGCAGCATCAGAGCAGCTTTGCTTGCAAGGCCTAGAGGAAATGATACCCAAGGATGACCATAACTAGCATCAGTCAGGTTTGTATTCAAGGAAAATCTCTGGTTAATTTAGAAGCCAAATGTGTCAGCACATTAGTATACATTAAAATATATACTAGGGCATGGTGTTAATAATGCCAAAGTTCTGGATTCAATCCCTGTATGGGGCATAAACTTATGAGTTGGACTTGCTGATCTTGGTGGGTCCCTTCCAACTCAGAATATTTTGTGATGCTGTGATTCTGTGATATAAACACATAATATGCTTTTTGGACACATAGAACTCCACTAGACGGGTGAGGCATTCAGCAATAAGAACACATTCTACCATCAGGCAAAAGTGGTCTCCCTTTAGCACTCATTCCACTCTTTACTTAGGTAACCTTCAGCATCTTAAAGAATAAGCATAGGTTTGGTTTGTCAGAGAAACTGGATTTTGCAATACATTTAAGCATGAAATGTCCATTCAGTTTTTGATCTGCTTCTCAGTATGGTGGTATTCAGTCTAGGTAGGTTGGGCTTGGAGTTATTTTCCAACCCTAATGAACCTATGATCGTCACTCATGGTTGAGGTGGCTCTGTTCTGAACCTGAGCTCTGAAATGCTTTGCAGACATAGTCTTTATTCAGACAATGGGAGTGGCCAGATTTTGAAGCCAGCAGAAAATGTGTTATGATGCACTTGAAGTGCTCACATAATAACAGAGCTCTGAACACAGGATTTGGTGTCTTACATATTTGCTGTTTCCAATGATTAATGCATAAACTCTCTACCAGCCACTAACACAGTGAGCAGTCCAGAAGGCCCATGGACTGCATTTGAGATAACAAGAGACAGAAGCATCGATTAATAGTGGCTCTTAATCAATCTGATGCAGTCGATGTTTTCCACAGGCGCTCCATTAACAAGCAGCTCGTGGCTCTACCAACACCTTTCTTTTCCTGCACTCTAAGTCCCTGAATTATGAAGGACATTTGCATACTAAATGAAGCTTTTGCACTCAAGAGCAAAGGCTGCCTATCCAGTGTCACAAAGTAAGAGAGACCACATTCACAGGACATTAAAGGCTGGGTACTCTTGCTGAACAGGTTTACACATTTAAGCCTTGATCCTGCAAGGACTTATACACATGCTTAACCTAACACACTGTGAATGAAATCCTGGGCCTCTCAAAATCAATGACAAAAGTCCACTGACTTCAAAGGGCCACTCTCTGAATAGCCCTTTTGGTTTCAGTGCAGCCACACAGCATGCAGAAGCGTGTGAGCTGATCTCCCCAACCCTGCGTGCTTGTGTGAAGTCTTAAGAGATTGAGTGAGTTGCTAAGTGTATCTTTCAGAGCACTTCTGTCTCACAACAAACTATAGGCAAAGATGTTTTCTTGTTTGATCTGTGCTCTTTACGAGTTTTGCCCAAACCCTGTGCTAAAACCTGCTGAAGTCTGTGAGCAATCCATAATGCAATTCCCTGCCTGGCTAGTATTGCATTCTGAGCAGTTTGTTTTCTTTACTTTCCAAGAGATCCAATCCCTGGAGTGAGGTGATTATGCTGGAATCACATCCTTCTTTTTTAAAGAAAAAAAAATCTATAGCTCACATGATTTTATAGGAAATCTGGGAAATATCTGCTGAAATGACTTACAGGTCAGAAAAAAAATAGCATATGAATTTGTGCAGGATTCAACTGCTGGCTTTCATCTGCTTTCTGCTGGTAATTGAGATACCTTCTTGCAAAATCTAACATCTGTCTCAGGATCTGTTGGAGATCAGAAACTCAGTCCTAGATCTGTCTCAGTGTATAAAACTCTCCTCAGGCAGTGCTATTCCCTCAGACTCACTGTGGAGTCCTGAGGAGTTGGGTGAAACGTTCAGGAGCATGGAAAGTGGTATTAGCCCCATTTTTCAGCACAGATCCCTTTCCAAAGCAGGTTTGGTCAATGATCAAATGATGCTGCACAGACCCTCTGGTTCTGGGAGTGGTAAATTACATTCCCAAACCCCACAGTGGCTGAGGTGCTGGAGCTGGGGGGGTCTTGGGCTGTCCTGAGCAGCACCAAGGTGTCTCAGCTCCAGTAACAGAGCTCATGCTGGAAAATGCAGATGCTGTGAGTGAAACAGCTGCACTGGTGTGCAGATGCACCCCTGCACCCTGCCCATGCTCGGGACTAGGAAGGTTTTGGCAATCTCCCTAAGCCAGCAAAATCATTTGTGAGGACAATATGTGTACTGTAACAGGGAGCAAGGGTTTGGAAAAGATATTTATAAAGTTTTGCATCCCAGTTATGTTTTAGGATAAGCCTGTGTTAACATTTGTGTAAACCAAATTGCCTTTTCTCGCCTAAATTGGTGGCAGTCATTTGAGAAGGAGAGTAGGCTGGGTGAGCTCAGTGAAGCTACTTTTTTCTCTTTCACCATTTTCCCTTGACATGCTCATTGCTTTAACAGCAAGAAAAAAAAAAAAATCCCAGACTTCTCTCTTTTTTTTGGCTTTTACTGTAAAGGTATTTTAATTTTATCTTCATCGTGCTCCTGTACTAATGGGCTTTACACATTCCCAGCAAAGTCCTGTGTGAAATTCTTAACCACAGAGATTACAGAAATTTACTGCTTCACTGGCATGGTCAAGTTGCCACAAAATTGCATTTGTTAATGTAGCTGTGAAAACACATGGCACCTGCCATCTCTGAGCATAAGGATTTTAAATATGGCTTGGAAGAATTTAAGAATGCCTATAAAATGGGGCTTGGCCGTGTCAGTTTAGCTTTAGGAAGGAGGCTGTGCTATAAAATACTCGCCCATAATTGGACACAAGTGACAGCTTTACTTAACTAGTGTTCACAAATGAACAAGCAATGAAAATGTTCTGCCTTTCTCACCCAGAAGAATGACCACGGCAGATGTTAATGCTGTTGAGAACAGCTTTATTGTAGGTACAGGTGAGACAAATGGAGGATTTATGAGTCTGGGGATTGAGGGAAGAGGAGAAAGTGCGAAAGTCCAATGTTATTCCAAACAAATGCAACGTCCATTCCCAAACACATTGCATGGCACACACAGTGCACTAAAGCAGAGGCTATTCTGTGTCCATGAATTCATGAGCATGCCTGGTATTTTGTTTTTAAGTACTCAATACCCAGAATCACAAACTGAACATGATTCTGCTGTTTATTTCCTTATGTTCTACCCTGTACCCATTTAAGTTGATGGCAAATCTCTAACTTAATTGATAATACGATGTAATCAATGTAATCAAAGTCTGGGAACTCAGTGACCTGTGAAAGTGTAAACAAGAGACAACGTTGTTTCTCTGATGAAAGTCCTGAGACTAGGCTTGGCCCAGCATCTGCTGGATCCTTTCTGTTCATTTTAATGAGCTTACAAATGGTCCCTAGCATAATGTGCATTCAATAGAAATCAGCATTGGTTTTTCAGGCACTGATCCAGTAAAGCCCTTAATTATGTGCTTAAGATTATGGTATGGGAATAGTCCCATAGAAGCCACTGCAACCACAGAAATGTTTTAAGCTCAGCAAGTAAGAAAATGTTTTGTTGCTGGAGTATCATCACGTTTTTTTCCAGTCAGTTTCCTCTGCCAAGAAAACTAACAAATACAGTTTCTAGAAATCCAACACCATGAGATGCTGAGATGCCATAAATGCAGTGATATTCAGATTTTTACCCTTTTTCTTTTTTTTTTTTTAGCTGCTTTATATTCCTTTATGCCCAGATATAGCAAAGCACTTAACTGTAGTTGTGACATGAATAAGAGTACTTGCATCTTGAAATTCAAAGCTCCCCTCCCCTTTTAGATTCAGGGTACACTCACATGTGGTGCTGCTGTCTGTTGTCAGTCCCATTTCTATGTTTTTAACTTTATAAAAAGTAAAGCTTCAATATAAGTAGGAAAATATTCTTCCCTGTATTTAAAGTAAGTTGTGATGGTTTATCCCAAACTCCTTAACCAGGTGCTTTTTTAGAAGAGCTACTTAAATTCAGTTGGAGCTTTTGTGCCATATGGAGCACGCATTGTTTAACTGCTTCACTTCAGCTCATCCCACCTCACTAGAGGGGACTGCATTTCTGCATCCTCTTATTTTCATGAAACCTCTTGATATTCACCAGGATTTTTTCAGGTAGCGCTGTTTACAGCAAAAACAGCCTGTGGTGTTTCCAAAACTTTCCTGCTGTCAGAATCATGAGGGCCAAATTGAAAATATTGGTTTGGGAGAATGTAATCTTTTCAGCACAGGCTCTGGTCAGCGTGGCTGTGTGCAGTGCAAGTGCCCAATAGTAATGATGTCCAGGCAGAGGGCCAAATGCTAAAACTGCCCCCAGAGTGAATATAGTCACACTCTGTGAGAGAAGCAGTAAAGTATTCTTGTTTTCTGGCCAGCAACACGACTTCCCAGGAGGATAACTTTTGCCAGGAGTATGAATAAGCTGCATTGAGGCTATGCCTTATGGCAACTGCTGCATCAGGGACTGCTAAGTAACTCATAAATAAGCAGTCCCTGCTGCCCCCCAATTCCAGTATCCAGCTTCAGAAGGTACTTATGTAGGTCCAAGTATAAAGGCTTGCACAGTGGCCTCAGTGGGCTCTGAGAAGTGCCAAAGCAGAGGTGGCTACTTTCCATCTCCTGCTCCTTCGACTGGCCATAATTTTTCTGGCAAGCACAAATATACAGAGCCTAGAAGGTTTTGGCTTCTATTCTTCAGCTCCTATTCATCATGTGGGTTGCTCCAGCAAAGTTATGAAGCCAGGAGCTCCTGTTATAGTAGGATAAAGACTCCACCACAGCTGAAATCTTTATTAGTAAATTAATTATGAATAAACACAGGAAAAATAGGTGTACTTTGATAAACCCAGCAACTGTCTTGTTTTGGGCACACAGGCATATTTCTACCCTCAACAGAACTACATTAAAATGTAGGGGTTTTTACATTAGTGCTCATTTTCAGTTTTTTTTGAGATCAGTTTCAGTTCCACTCACATAAGCATGCCAAACTTTCTGCTGATATAAATCAGAGTGATCCCTTGAAGTCTGCTGAGCACCTGCCCCAGAATGGCAAATAATACCCTCTAGAGCCCCACTAATCTTTAAGGATGATAGAAGTTACTGATCCAACGTGTACAACTTTTTAGCACCACACAGACAAAATAATTTCAGGCAGGAATTCCTACACTAGGGTTAACCACATTCCATAAAGATGTAGTAGAGGTTAACTGCATTCTTGCAGCAAAGCACCCTGTTTTGGTTTAAAAGGTTTAAAACCTGCTTACAAGGATGCAGCAGTCCAAAGTTTTGTGCAGAAAGGTAGTAACAGATATAAAAAAGAATATGAGCATTTAGACATCTATAATGTTCTATACTGTGCCTCTGCATGAGACATTCCCCAGTTCTAACTGCTGACATACAATGACCCAGCTGCTGCTTCTTTGCAGCAGAATTGAGAATTCTAATTTCAAATAAAGCAATAAAATGATTTTCTGGAAGGCAATACTCTGTCCTTATACTCCTTTTCTTCAGCTATATTTTCTTGCCTTTCAGGACAGATACTTCTTTTGGAAAAAGATAGAAATATCATCAGCTGATGTGTTTATCTAAGAAAAATCTGTATAATTTAGAAGAGGATAATCAACCCCTTCTATATATGAAGACAATCTGAGCACCATAAGCCAGAAAAACATTGTCATAGTTTAAATTTATTTATGTTCTCTCTCATCAGTATAAGAATATACTTTTGTGATGTACTTACTTATCTTTGGTTGAATACAAGAGTGAGCATACAGAAGCAGTTCTTTTTTCTGATATTTCCACTCAGCTTCATACCTCAAATTATTATAAACGTCTGGGAAGTCTTTCTCATGAAGTGTGATTCACAAATTGTATGAGTTAGTCTTCAAAGATTTTATTAAAATAAAAATGGAATTCTGTGACCCTTACTAGTGGTTTGTCTTATACAAATGTATTTCTCTGCTTGACTTTCACAAAATGCATTAGGACAGAATAAATGACATTGAAGCAGGACAGGAAACACTTCAAAAGGAACTAATTTTCACATGCTGCAAAACTAGTTTGGGGACCATCTTGAAAGATCCTCCATGCCTCTGCTTTTCTTTATGCAGCTTTATTCATTGTCTTAAAATTAATTTTCCAGAGGAAGAAAACTTGTTCTTAGGAAGGTGATAAAATTGATTTAGAAAGTCCTGGTGATAGTAATGGTTCCTGTTGCTGCTGGTGAACATGTTGTGGACTAGTCTTTAGGGTTCTGTCTATTCCTAGGAAGAAAACAGCCAAGGACCATCCTGAGCCCCACGTGCTGTTGAGCTGGGGCAGCTCCTGTCCATCCACACTCCTCCAGCCCCAGGCAGAACTGCCAGCATCCAACCTGTCTGTGGTACCTGCTGCCCCCCAGCCCAAAACCTGGAGTGTTTTAGAGAGTGACATTTGGAACAACCCAAAGCTCTGCAGGTCCGTGAATGGTCAGGAAATGATCTTTAGGCCATGTTCCTGGTCTGGATCTTTATATTGGTGTAGACAACTAGCAGAAACACAGCTCAAAGGGAAAGTCCTCCTGAGAATACTCACAGATTCTACTTCAGCCAGGTGCAGTTTCAGACTTTACTCACCCTGTTAGAGGGGACATGAAAAGAGGAGGTGGCAATAATTGCTGGCAGGTGTCTATGTCCATACAGGTTAAGTAGGATGCTCTCAAGTATAAAAGCATATCCTAACCCGTGTAATAAAAACTCAGTGTGTGAATATATCTGCAGAGCATCTCTGAACCCGGAAGTTTGGGAAGATGGGAAAGTACTGTAAGCTTGGTTTGCTCTTACAGCCTGCTCTAGGCATCCACTAAACAGACACAGGACAGTGACTTGGACAAACACCTGATCCAATCTGGTGCAGAATTCTCCTGCTACCTGAAAGAGTGTGGGCTGAGGCAAACATTATGCCTTCCTCAGAGGAAAGAAGGCTGACTGTTGGTACAGAGCTATTGAGAATGGATAAGGGCTGCAGGAGTGGAGCTGGCTTTCAGACCAAGCACGTGCATCCAAATAAACACTCCAGGTACTCATCAATATGCCTTTGTCCAGGAGCAAATTGGATTCTGAACAAGCATCCAAAGATATAAATGTGTAAACATACTGATGTTGTCCTTTTGGAAAAGTCAGTTGCATACATTTACCAGAGCAAGAGGGGGTGAGGAACTGGGGATTGTATTATCCTACTCACTTTAAGTGTTAGTTTTAATAATTTTTTCTAAATGAGTTTTTTATATTTAACTGTTTCCTGTATTTCCCAAAATTATTATTAGCAAATAAACAAATCTTTCTTTTCTCTGAAACAATAATGGCAAAGGTTTTTTTATATGTGCAGGAACCCCAAATTAGGTGAAATTTGCTTCTGGCAATGGAGTACTGGCACCATGCAGACACATCTACTAATAATGACACTTTTGGTGTGTGTTGTGCAAGCAGCTATGTCAGGTTATGTTCCAAACCTCATTTTATTAAATGAACAATACAGACCACCAGTAATTGTTATGCTGGGGGAAAATAAAAGCATAAAATATGCATATGTTATGGTGATGTGGATATGCATATAGAGGAGCACACCAATGTTCTTTCCTTCTGCAGGGTTTTGGCAGGCTTTCCAAACTATCCAGTTCAGAATTAGCAGGGTCAGAGGAGATGTCCCAAAATTAAGTGTAATTTGGATTTATTAATACCAGACTTACCTCTCAGAGAGGCAAGTTCTCTTTTCACAGGATAGATAAGTCTTCTCAGAATATTTCCCCAGACAGATTCTCTTCTGCACATCTCCTTGCCAACTGGAACCTTTTGATCTCAACATCCTCAGTGCCAAATTCTTTAATGGTGTAAATGAGTGAAACTCCACCTAAGGCAGTGGAGCAGATCCCATTTGCACCTGCAGAGAACTTGGCTTTGATTCTGCAGCCAAGGAGAGATTAAAACCATTGGTTCTAGTAGATTTGTTAGCCTGTAAAAATGCTCCTCATCTCCAGTTGCAGATAGCTCTGTAATCCAGCCCAAATGTGAGAAGGAAAAGCAGCAGAAAATGCTTTTGAGGGTGTAAATCCTGGAAAGGGAGGGTGATGCACTGGAAGGTTTAACAGGATTTTGTGATCTCTGTCTTGTGATTGAGGATACATTACCATCATTTTGATTCTGGTCTCTTCACTTGCTCCCAGTGCAGCTTTGCTCCAGATCTCCTAATGTGAGCCACTTATTCCAGATTGCTCTTTGAAGAAGGCATCCATTGATACATCAGAGATTAAATGAGTCACTCATGATGGATTGTGGTTCATGGCTTTATATACCAAAGAAAATTATGCATTTTACACTACCTTGTAAAATAACCATTTATCTAAGTAAACATATTGACTTGTTTTGGGTTCATATGAAAACTATCCTGGGCTGTGAATCTTAATTTAACAAGCTCTTGACAGGCAGGAAAAAAGACAGCTAACAATGATGGAGAAGAATCAGTTACTTAAATGTCAGTAGAGGGAGGTTTAAAAATGAGCTCAAAGTAACAGATCAATTTTTCTCCAGTGTCCAGTCAGAGACATAGACTTGGCAACTTCTACTACCATTTCCTCCACGCTCAAAAATAAAATAAAATAAAATAAAAGAGAAGAAAAGCTTTTCCTTGCCAAAATTTTTGGCAGTTGGTGCAGCTGTATGAGTTGTATGCAGCTTTGATGTCAATTCCAACATGAAAACAGCACATGCTGGACAAAGAAATGAGTTAGAAGAAAGGGAAAAGGCTGAGTATCATTTTCCAGAAATTCTACCTCTTATCTTTCCACATGTATTGTGGGTATCAAAGCAAGGTATCTCTTTTCCAAGCCAAACCAAAGTTTGCACATCTGTAACAAGGAAATTTTTCTTCTGATCCAGATTCTCCCCAGGGCCTTTCCATGTGGGTCACAGTAGCATTTTGAACATCTGACACTGGTAAAATTGGACCAGCATAAATGTGCACCAATTCTTCTTCTAAATTGAAAGTATCGGAAGGCAGAAGAACTGTGAAAGAATGCAGTTTGAGAGTGGAGGTAAAATGGCCTCATCCCAGGTGCTTTGGCAAGCTCTGTATCTGTCTGTTTAGTGGAACAGGAGTACAGGTCAGCACTTGCTCAGCTTTCAAAAAACAACAGGGTTAATTTTCAAATAACAGGTTAAATTTTCTAGTATCTGACCATTTCTGCTTGTTAGCTCAGATTGCATTTAATTGGTGCACCTGCCTGATTTTTGGCCTCTCCACATCCTTTTCCTGATAAGTGTTTACATCCCTCTCACTCACAAAAGGGTCCAAGGTGCTGAGTGCATCATCGACTTCAGCCAGCTTTGGATCAAACCTGTAATCAATGCAAGCTTCTGACCTGCTGGCTCTAAGTATTTTGGACAAATCATCTCAGAGACAAAGCAGAATATCAGACCCAAGTATTATCTTATATATTTCTGCTCTCCCAAAGGTTTCCTCTCCAAATAATCCATTGTCCTATATGTAATACAATATAATTCACCGTGGAGCAAAACACTGTATCATGATACAGATCTGGGCAGTGATTGAAATAATAACAGACTGTTTAATTGCTAAATTACAGTAGTGATATTATGAAATAACATATTATATCCGCATTTATAATAAATTAATCCATCATGATTAAAGGTCTCTCAATGAATACCAAATGAATTAATACATGATTGGCCTTTATAAGTATAAGCCTTTAAAATTATGCAGTTTTCTGCAAGCAGCCAGCAGTCCACAGAATAAAGTGGCAATGAGAAAATCTGTCACAGGAAAACTTTTCTACATTTCATGCAGAACACCTTTTCTTTCAGAACATTTTTGCATGGAACTCATTACCAATTATGACAGATAGCTTTTTAACAGGAGAAAATATGCCCATAATCTCACAATGTTTGGGAGAGAGGGGAAAATTACCACAATATGACTAATTTTATGAAAGACATCTGTCATTTTCTACTGTTGTAATACAAGCTGTTTAGTAAGTAAATTTAATTAACCAGATTTCTCATTTTAAAAAGGGGGGAAAAAAGCCTTTTACAGCATGCCAGGAGCATATCCCTTGAATATAGTTTGTTTAATGCACCCAATTAGACTGAATCATCAAATTTTCTGAACCTTAAATATCTCAAATTAATTTTTTCCACATTGTTTTTCTATGTACCATTTTGCAGCCATTTGTTGTAGTGGATGTTGTTTATTGTTGATACTCCTTTTTTAGAGTTTCTGCTTAAAACCAGGGCTTCTTGGTGCTTGGTCATGCACATAAAGAAAGAAATCTCCACCTAAACAGGTCCCATTGAAAAAGAGTGACATACAAAGAGTGAGAAGTGAGAAAGGCAGGGAGAGCAGGTGTATCTGTCCCAGGTCATAAATAATTCAGTGAAACATCTGAGTCTTGGTCGGGGGTGTCATCTCAAATACTAGACCACACTATAAAAGGATATAATTGTAAGTCAATGGCAAGATCCTGCTCAGGGCTGTGAAATTTCCTCTGTTATTAAAATAATTGCAGACTTGAAAGGTTGGTCCTTTTTTTAAAGAGAATATGGTTCACTTTTGCAAAGAACTGATTGCACAACCTTTAGACAACCTATACCATAAAGAAAGAAGTTCCATAAAGGTGGGTTGTTTTGGGTTTTATTTTTTTTGTAATATGTGAAAGGTTAGGTTATAACACTGCTGCCAGCATTTATCCAGTTTTCCAATGGTCAGAAAAAAAACCCAACCAAACAAGTGAAAATTTATTTTATTGCTGCCAGTGGGAATCTGGGTAGTTTCACTGACTGCATTTTAAGCTACCTAAGATCAAAACCTGAATAGAAATCTCAAATCGACATCAGTTAAAGCAAATAATCAAATAATACTAAACGAGCTGATTGCAACTTAAAGTAATGGGTTTTCCATTTGATTAAACTATTCTTAAGAATACTTAGGTTAGTAGAAGATCACCTTCTAAACAAAACTTTTGGTGAATTTCTGATACTAGTGCACATTCTGAACTCTGTTCTTAAATACAGCACCATCCAAAATTTGATATCTTCTCCTTTTGTACGCAAAACAAGACTTCATCTCTATTAAAAAAAAAACAATGAAAAAATACCCACTGCCTGGGAATGTCTTGAACTGTACAGAATTTCACTGAAGAATGAAAGCATCTTCTTTTTATCTTATTTTTTTTTAAACTTGATTTCATTTAGAAACATTAACATAGGTCATGTATGGGGAGCACAGCATTAATTCTGGCAAGTTTTTGTTACCCTAACAGATTTAGGAAGTTAATTGTACATAATATATGCCTGGTATTTAGAGAACATCATTCACTTAGTAGCATGAATAGAGTTACTAAATGTGGGGAATAAGTCAGTCCAGCAGATAATAGATTGCTTACTGGGGTGGAATAATCATGCAGAGAAGTGGATAGGGAAAACTGAAGGACTTTGGTTATCCTTATGTACATGCACACATTGTAAATCTGCCAGAATATCTGCAAGCTTAAACACTACATCCAGTTCTTTAGACCGGGGTTTTCCTCCAACTTGAAGGATGAGTTGATAACTCCAGTAAATGACCCCTCTCTCCTCTGCACAGGGCCTTTGGATGAGTTCACGTGGAGAAAGGTCATAAAGTTGGCAGAAAAGTACCAGACTGAGAGTTGAAATGTGAATTTAAACATCTCTCTCTTTTCTTTTTTTTTTCTTTTTTTTTTTTTTGTGGGATTTTTTGTTTGTTTCAGTTTGGGGATTTTTTGCTTGTTTTGGGGCTTTTGGGATTTTTTTTGTGTTTTGTTTTATTGGGGTTGTTTTTGGGGGTGGTTATTTTGTTTTGTTTTATTTTTTGTCACAGACTTACTCTGCCCCATTTATCAAGGCAATATTTAGGCAACATGAATATGATCAAGGCACAAAGCTTGCCTCACATAGGAGCTGGTTATAGCAACGAGGTGAAACTATAAATCCAAAGACTTGTTTAAAACCCAGGTCACTTGAATATGGCTTTTAGATTCTCTTTGCTTTAATTGCCTTTCTAAATGTCTAGGACAGATTAGAGCAAACACAGCTTAGTATTAGAGGACATATGGTTATCTATATTCATATCTGTGTCATACAGAGAGGAGAACTATATGGTTCAGCATGTGAAGCATGCAGACGTGAAACAAACCTATCCCTGAGGGGTCAGTTGCAGAAAAGGTGTTAGAAGCTCGAGGGAATTTTATCTGAGCACAGGCAACATGATCAAGCTCTGAGACAGAACAGCTTTTAAGTGAACACAGGCAATCCTGCAATTAATGGAGACATATCTGCTCAGTATTACAGTAGAGCCAACCTGCATCCTTGGCTTATTAATTTCTCCCACTAGTACAAGTAGGTTGACGTCTTCTAAATTAAAAACAGTTCCGCCTTAGGAAGAATTGCCAAAGAATTTGTACATTAGAAGTCTCAGGAGATGAAACTCTTGCATGCCGCCTTCACTGGGGAAGAGTACAAGCTTATCCTTCAGGAAGTGTCATCTGCCAGTTATGACAGCTACACATTTGTATTCATTTATGAATTCACCATTTACAACTGTGGCTATTTAACACAACAATTCCCTGGAAAATCTTTGGACTCTGTGTTTGCATAATAAGAAAAAACTTTCAAGAACAGCTCATCTCCTTCCGCCTTTTCTACTATTCCTGTTTTGTACCCAATGAATTTTACACAAGAATAATTTAGAACAGCATTTGGCAGGGTTGTTCTGGTCTCTGTGCACGTAGGAGGCTTGTGAATCTCTTGCAATCTTGCTACAGGGGACAACATTTCTAACAGGGTGTATTCAGGAGAGTTGATTTTGTTATTCTGTGGAGTGAAAGTGTAGTCTGTCACCTGGGCAGATACGACTGTTAACTGGAACAGGGCTCCAGGTACTGAAGCTCTGTTTCTAATTCAACTAGAGATGTTCTGAGTGACCCTAAATAAATCACTTCATCTAGCTGGTTCTTTATCTTTGTATAACATCAAAATGCAGCTATGATTTCTTTGTCTCCCAGGCACGTTGTAGGAATGCAGTGATGAGGTGTTTAGAGATGTGTCTGCTCTCCTCTGTATTTGGGCTATAATTGCAATGTTGCCTGAAGTTCAAGCACATGAGAGTCCACCTGGACTGTCAGCTCTTCCTCTTATGGGAGCTTTCCCTTTGACAGCTGAGGTGGTGGTGGCCATCTGTGACATTACCTCATGGACATCTTTAGAGAAAGAGATCAAGAATAAAAGAACAGTGAATCTATCCCTCCCAAGACAAAAAGGAGAAAAAGAAGTACAAAACCTACCAGTAAGAGAGAAGCAAAAACCAAATTCTTCTTAATTTTGTACAATTTCACTTGATTTCCACACTGTATTTAAATATCTGTACTTTCAGGAGTTGATCCTGATACTGCCATGATCAGGAGTTTTTTTTCCTTTCTTGGTCTCTTTGCTCATTAGTGGTGGTGAGGCGTTGCCAGAGAAGAGGATATCAGCTGGGAGAGGTGTAGGTATTATTTAAGTAGGGTATTGACCTCTGGGAAATACAAGGGAGCAAACAAGAGAGATCTGTTGGTGGACTTGTGTCTCAGAGAAGGTGAAGCAACACGCTGCTTAGTGCATATGTAAAAATGGGAGATTTATGAGGAGGGAAGCAGGTTATAAGAACAGACCACATTAATCTTCTGCTTCAAACTTCTCATTAATCTCCCAACAACAAACTGAAATGATCAAAAAAGCAGACTATTCCTTTAGGCTGATTTTGCGATGATTTTACGAAGTCCTTTAAGAGATTCCCAGCAAAGAGATTCTCCTTTTCTGTTCTCTCATCTTCCAATAGTATCCTACAGGGAATGCAGAAAATTCCTATCCAAGAGGTAGGCTTTCGAAAACATAGCTCATCATCCTGATTTCTTTTCACTTCTAGCTGTGTCAGTGTCCATGTCTCATGACTCCCACCTTCCTTTCTCCTTTCCCTTCTCCATGGCTAATGAGGTAGAAGAGTATCTTGTGACTGCTGTCTCCCAATTCGCCTGAGCCTGAGCTCTGTGAGTAGATAAATTTGTATTCAGAACATTCAAATAAAGCCAGATACCTGAATAAGCATGAACAGCAAAACAAACAAACAACAACAACAACAAAAAAAGCAAACCTATAAAGATAAGGTTTTCCTGCAAGAACTGTATGAAGCAAAATTCAGCAAAAATCTGAATTTCACCTGAATCCACTGGAAACTGTCTGCTACATGTAAGGGTTGCAGAAGTGATGCATGCTGCTGAGACCATCTAGATAACTTGGCATTATCTCATTAAAAGAGGTTGGGCTAATCACTTGCCATTGAATTCTATTGTGAGTCTGGACTTCTTGGCTTTGTTGCAGTGCAAATTTTCTTTATGGTTTTTGCTTATCTTTAAAAATATCTTCCGAAAAGTGGAGGCTCTGACCAGATAGGGATCATGGACTCCATGGAGTCATTTGTCTTCACAGAGTAGTAGAAGTAGCACTGTCACAACAGCAAAATTGTATTTTACCCAGGGAGTAAATATATTGATTGCTTACTTAGCAGAACTGGTGAACAATGCACGTTACTCCAATTCACTGTGGCTTACACTGACTTCCAATTTGGTTTTGGATGTAGGACTTGATGCACAAAGCCATGGGCTTTGTGTCTGTGACAGAAGAGGCTTTTCTGCTTCTTCTCTCCTCCCTGTGTCCTATCACTGGAGATCAGTTGGGATCCATCTGCTAACGCTCTCCATTAACTTAGAGGGACCAAAGTTTCTGCCGTACAAAGTACTTCTGCTGCCCCAGCAATTTTATCCCATTAAGTGCCTGGTAGAGTCCATTTATACAGATGACTGTCTAGAGAGGGAATATAGGCTTAGTTGAGAGGAATATAGGCTTAGTTGAGATCATTTATAGGAGGTCAGTGCTGGACATTTTCCAGTTTGTCTTGTTATCATTAATCTTGTTAGTCCTCTGCCTGAGACCAGAGGTTTGTACCCATTGTAGAATCACAGAATCATAGAATATCCTGAGTTGGAAGAGACCCACGAGGATCATCAGTCCAACTCTTGGCCCTGCACAGGACAAGCCCAAAAATATGCTGAGAGCATTGTCAAGATACTTGCACTCTCGGAAGCTTGGTGCAGTGACCATTAGAAATAAATTTTTGTTTCCTAAGATAAAATTAATATGGCAGGACTTTAAGTCTTCAGATCAACTAGAGTTCAGTTTAACAGTGGTCATGCTCTGTCTAGACACATGATTCCTCAGTTGGTGTGGTGAATAGTTCTCAACCTAAAAGCATCATAAATGGAGGCTTCTCTATCTGGTGCTTGTGCAAACAGCATCCAGATTTGAATTCAAGAGAAAATGTTGATTTAAACAGTCTTTACACCAAGGTATTGCCCAGCTCCTTTGGTGAGCCCTTATCCTAATATTGCTTTTGGGGGAAATGTAGAACTTTGGGAGATCTGGATACTAGTTATACACCTCCACAGCATACACACATTTTAAAATGCAGTAGAGTGGATCAGCAAGTGAATGTCTGACTAAGCAATCAGCACTTGATTTTTCATTTGTTTTATTCCACCTTTGATAGTTTTGTTCACTCTAACCATTGCTTCCCTCATAAACATAAATGCCTATGATGTAGGGTTGCTAATATGTGTCTGCCTTGGGTTTAGCACATGTGGATAGAATCCTTGAACAGTTTGATTTGGAAGGGACCTCAAATGTCATCTAGTTCCAACCCATCTGCCATGGGCAGGGACAACTTCCACTAGCCAAGACTGCTTGAAGATAAAGAAATCCTACTTAACTATAAGGTATGATTCAGAATTTCTGGTAATCCACTGAGTAGGAGATGTTGGGCAGATTCCACCCAGCTCTACCCATTTGTCTGTGACTGACCAGTTCACATCCACACTACACCAAAGCATGTGTAGACTTCAGCCTGTTCACTTCAAGGTCGTTTCAAATGCTTTATTTGCCTAATGTGTAGGTTGTTCCTAGATGCACCCAGCCTGTGCATTCATGGCTCCTCCTGAAGTCACAGTAACACAGTGTGCTTGTGCCTGAACAGGCTGTACCCATTCAGACCAAATGCTGTGTGAACTTATACCATCAGCCCACAACATTGCTGAAAGTTTCTCAGCAGTGTGAGTTTGCATTGCCAAAGAAGACTTTTTTATTGATTTCAACAGAAGCGATAACTGCAAATATCTCTTTTGGGTAAAAGGCAGATCATCCCAAAGAAAAAATGTGGCTGGTTGCTATGGTAGTCTACTAGATTGTGGGAAATATGTGGGATTCAGTGCAGGAAATGAGTTCATGTCTCCTCAGGCAAGAAAAGCTTGGACTGGTCATAACTTCATCCTAAGGTCAATGATTTTAATCCCCCACATTTTCTGAAATGGGCAAGCTCTTTTTATCTGGCTACTTGACTGATTGCAAATATTTGTGTCAACTCAAATCTGAAAACTTTACTGCTGAGCCAAATCTTGCAAGAAAAAGTTTGTATTTTTGTCTTGCAGACAGAGATAACCTTTATCTTGGTCTTCTCAGAATACAAGGTTTATATGATAACAGTGCATGTCCTCCAGGCCACCAATAACTCCTGTGTCCATGAGAGACTTCAGCCACTCTATATTTTACACCAGCAATTGGTTTTGCACCCACAAAAGGCAGGACTGATCACGGTGTCTCTTGCTTGCCAAGATTTCCTGGGGAGGATCAGCCCATACATTAACTGGAACAAGCCCAGGGCACAACACAGACGCAAAATCTGCAGGAAGTTTGGCTTCATGAATTCTGCAGTTCACACAGCAGCATGTGAGGTGGGAGGGAGATGTGGAGGGGCAAGAAAGGATTAAATATTCTGGTTTTGGAGAACCCCTCGAAATGGCATGTAAAGCAAATCCTCTGCTCTGCAGAGCTTCCTGGGAAATGACTGTCCCAACATTTATCGCGGCTTATCTCCGGCGCAGTGTCCTTTCAGCACGCACTCCGCTGCCCAATCAGCTCACCAAGCTGAGCCTTATCTCAGCCCTAATCCCTCTCCTCCTCACTCTGGAAGAGCAGATAAATGGGAGGCAGGTGTGTTGCATCCAGCATGTTAAACTGAGTGAGTGCTCCCCAAATCTGCTTCTTCAGCTCTGCCTTTTATCTTGTCTTTAACACCAAGCAGCCACGGCTGATAACAAGCAGATTAAAAACACTATCAGATTAACATTTTTATGTAATAAATGGTCAAGAACCTCACATTAAAAGAGTATCTTTCCTGGCATTAAGCATCCTTCACTCACCCAGGAAGCCTTTATCAGCTTGAACCTGCTCTGCTCGTTGCATAATAAATCTCCGAACCCTGATTTCATCGTAAGGAAATTCTTCATGAGGACAGCAGGGAACTAAATGGATGACTGTGTTTGAAAGGGAAATCAAGCAAAAAGATTAAAGTGCTGGTCTTCTTTAGTTTAAAACTAACTTTGTGCTAAATCTTTTATCCGGGGGATTGCTTAGTTTGGACGTTCCATAGTATGGCACAGATTTTTGCTTTCTCCAGGGCAGTTCAAATTTAGCTTAGGTCAGATTTATGCCAGATAAAATATTGCTCTTAATGAAAGATTTCTTAATTTTTCTTCAAAAATGTAGCTTTGATCCAGTCTTCCTTTCCAAAATGTTAATATTACTATCAGCACTTTTGCTGCCTGTGTTTATCTTACACATTTTACCTTTGATATTTTCTGGTGTCTTTTATTTACTAATAAAATATTTCTCAGGCCGAACACTGGACTCCAAAGAAGTGAAAAATCTGAAAAAAAAATACTTTGATAAGCATGGCTACGGTAAATGTTCCACAGAAAATCCTGTGGAAAATGAGCAAAGGTCATTCCAAACCCTGTCAAATGGAAACACACTTGCAATTTCACTTGGCCAGCAGCAGACTTACCAAAAAAATGTACTAAGAATGTGAATCTATTTTTTTCGGGGTAAACCCTGAAAGATGGTCACAGCACTTGACACTAACTCACATTATTCTGGTTGTAAGAGAAGCAAGACTGGGGAGGAAAGAGGCATATGAGAAAAGGACTCCTTTTATCTTAGCACACTCCCAAATAATGAGGGCAAAGAAGGATGTTCAAGGACTGACATTTGCACCACAAGGGCTGAACCTCTGGTAGACAAATAAGGTTCTGAAGGTCTGGGATATCTGGATAAGCATTAAAGCCACTCAATGAATAAGAAGAAGATATTTTTAGAGATTTTCAGTGTATAATAACCTGAATAGGTGCAAAATTTTCTTACAAGGAAACACTGCATGTTTTCTCATGTAGTACATCCATATTAAAACATGAGGTTTTCAACAATAACTGTAGAAAAAGTTCTGTATTCATTCAGTGCTCTGTTGCTCTTCAAGATCTTCTTTGAAGATAATCTTCATCTTTAGTCAGATTGGTTTGCAAGTTGCTTGACTAGAGCTGTATGATAGATTTGATTTTCAATCCTAAGGGGTTTTTTTTTGTTTTAAATATAGTACCCGAATGAATCTGAATTACAATTTCTCTTTAGAATACTGGACAGCATTTATTGTGCAACAATTAAAAAAAATCTTAGCTGTAGAACACTCAGACTCAATCATTAGCAATTTTCCTATACAGTGTTCTTAAACTCTAGTAGATTGCCATTAAATAAAAAGCATTTTGAAACTCACATGTTCACAGACATTTTTGAGAGAAGAATAAGTCTTCATTACTGGACCACAGAAGAACAGAATCAAAGAATGGTTTGGATTTGGGTCTGGTAGAAGATGTATCTGCCCATGGCAGGGGGGATGAAATTCGATGATCTCTAGGGTCCCTTCCAACCCAAATCATTCTATGATAAATATACAAATTATGTATGTCCATTTAAAATGTATAGGGAAACAACCAAAAGTTGTTTCGGCATTTTTAACAAAATATTCACTATTTTCAGTTATTGGTGTGTAAATCCTACAGCAAAACTCTAAGAGTTGGTTTTGCATCTCACATTCACACTGAAAAAACTTCTCAGAGAAACTGCAGTGGAACATATTTCCAGCTGAATAACATCATTTTGGGGAAGCAAGAAATTCCCAGGTAATAACTGATAACACCTGCTAGAAGCTCATTTTTTAGTAAAGCAATGGTATCAGGTCCACTTGGCGGTATTTTAACCCCTATCATTTCAGAATGATATTGAAAGGAGCCAGGCTTTTGTGCACAGAGCACCTTTCATGCACCCAGATCCTGCAGAATCGTTCAAACACAAGCGATCGCGCGAACAATGCAACGATTCAGGGCAGCCAACAGCAAAGTTGAGGCCGAACAAAGAGGCCACGCACAGAAAATCCCAACAAAAGGGCGTGAGGCACTAATGATTCTGCAGAGGAGGCGCTTTTATTTTTAGTTTGAAAAGATGTTGGGGAAGGAATAGAAAGGTTAGACATGGAGATTCCAGCAAGTGGGAGCGCAAGGGGCTACACGGCCTGGCAGAAAGTGATGATTGGGCAGGAAGACCAAACAATAGAAGTGCTCTCGGCAGCAGATGCCAATTTCCAATAAATTCAAGCATCACATAGGGTTTTAGCCACATGACTCCTATTGACTTTAATAGGAGTCATGCCGCTAAAAAACCCTCATTGCTTGGAAAGTTGCTTATTAAAAAGTGAATACGAAAAATTAATTTGAGACAGGCGGGTTATTCTGAAAGATCTGGCTTGGAAATACTGTGAGTTATGCCAGCAGAGAATTTGGCCTGATAGTTGTAGCATTACCCTGGACACCTTTTCCACTTGATATTGTACATGTGCCTTCTCCAGTATTAGTTACTGGCTAAAGAAGAATGTGAGCTCAGTTGACACTTTGGTTGACTGCCAAATAGAATTTAATAGAGTTAATAGACACTAATCCTGATTTAGAATTTTTCAGGGTTTGCTCCATAAATTACTGTGCCAATGCGTGTTTAAATATTGCTTTTAAAGAGGAAAAGTGTAATACAGACAGCTGAACGCACCCAGGCTTACACTATTCCCTGCAAATAGCATTTCTGAAATCTGTTTAAGACGTTGTTATGTAAAGAGATGTTCTGTATTTTTGAGCTGTTGTAATAGTAGCTGTCATTCATCAACAAGTTCTGCTCCAAAGGAAAGATAGCCTAAACAGAAACTTGCAGTTTTTTTATCTCCATTTCATTCCCACTTTCCTTACCAAGCCAGACAAGAAGAAAATGGAAAGATTTAAGCACAGAATCAATCTAATATTTTCAAATGGGATATTAGATGAAAATAAGCATAAACAGCAATTGGAGAGACTACAACTCATTAAAGTTCAATGAAGAATACATAAATTTCTGTCAGGCTATCCTCAAAGTTCCTGGTTTGAAAGATCCTCGAGAGGAAAATGAGCTCACTTCATTCTTTAGCATTTTATGTCATATATACATCTATCATTTCTGAAGTTTGTTGTTGATAAGCTGAGAAGAAGAGAATACCCAGGCTCAAAAATCTTTTATTTCAGGGGCTGGACTCTCTTTGGATGGAAAAATATTACCAAAATTTGTGCCTAGACCTTTTTGACAACAAGCAACTATGCACAGATACACCAGCCCAATGCAATCTCAGCTGTTTAACAAGTAGATCTCATACTTGAACTATGATAAAGAGCCTAATAATTTTATTGGGGGAAATCATACACATCAAGTATAAAATGTAGCTGGAATAATAAGTATCTTCATACTTATATGTCCATTTCATGGCAGTCACAGCAGTTTTTTTACAATATGGAACTTGTGCAAATTTTGCCCTGTATTAATACAAATCAGGTTCAACATAAGAATGCTGAATTCTGACATCTATGGCTCATTTGTGCCTAGTTCAATTTGCATGCAACCTAAAACATAGCAAGTTTCTCTATTTAAAAAAAAAAATTGCTAAAATTTTCCTCTGTTTAAATGTTTTCTCCTCAGCAATAACAGTAACGGTTGAAGCAAATTTAAACCTCTGAACCTTCAGCAATTAAATCAGCTTACAGTTCACAGATAGAAAAGGACTAGAGTGTTTCAGAAAGGAGCAACTCATACTTTCTCCAAGTTTCAGTTTCTTTAGTATTTTAAGGAAGATCTAGGATTATACTGGATAAGGAAATATCCTGAGAGGGAAAATAAAAGGACAATTTGTATGATTCCCTTCCTTGATCATAACAATTAATTCAGCTGAATGGTGAAAGAATTAAAGGACATGTACGCACACAAGAGAGCTTGTAATGCAGTCCCATACCATATTTATAGATGAAACTGATATTAAAAATCTGAGGCAGGCACCTTTAAAAGGAAGCCATGTGAAGAACACAGAAATGAGCCCTGCTGATATAATCATGTCCAAGAAATGGATGATGCATCCTTTCACTGTACTGACATTTCTACTGGCATAAACAGCATAGGATGTAAAAAGTCTGTGAGATAACACTGAATCTTGAAAAACTGTCTTCACTCACCCATGGCACCTATCCATATCTCTCTGTTTCCATGTTTTTTGGTTAGTACATTGGCTCTTGTAAATGTAACTAGCTTCCCCCCTCTCCCCAGGATTTTGGATGACTAACTTCCCCCTCTGAGTAGGAGCGCTAGCTTCTGAACATGCAAATGCTAAGCATGACAACTACCTCCTCTCAAATACCAGCACAAGGGATGCCAATATGCAAAAGGAGTTTCTCATCTGGATTTCTGGCCAGCTTGAGGACAGAAAGAATGACCTATGTAGCTCTGCCCAGACATCAGCTTTTCTCACCGCCCACTCTCATGAGGAATAGAAATTGGAGTCCTCCACAGAGGATGGTTTTTAAGCTGCTTTTCTCTGGTTCTTAACCTTGCAAGTCAGGGCAGGAGCCCCACCAAATTAATATTGCTCACTTCTTTGTTGCAACGCAGCAGAGGTGGCTGAGAGAGGAGGAGGAGGCAACAGAAGGCAGGAGGCAAGAAGGAGGAGGTGCAGTCAGAGATTTTCTTAAAGTTTGCCACACTGGATTCTCTCAGGATGGCTGCAGTAGTTCAGTCCCATGTAATGCACCTCATTACTTACCATACAAATATAAAAACCTGCTGCATTTCATCATTAAATACAGGCTCCAGAAAGTGTCTCAGGTAGGGGAGTGAACATGGTGTGTGCTTATTTTTCAATTCACAGTTGTGATGAGAAGCCTGAATTGTTTTGATTCCTTATTTAAGATGGTCTTCCCAAGGGATTTCAAGGCTCTCAGCATTAAGGAAACTGTGTGATTTAGGAAAAAAAAAAAAGTAGGAAAGAAGCAAATATCCTAATATGCCATCCTGGAGCAGGTGGATGCAGAAAAATATTTTTTGCCCTCAGATATCTTTCTTTGATTCAGTAAAAATGTAATACTTAAAAAGCAAAAATAAAAAGGAAGAAAGAAATCAAACTACACAAAGGGAGCGATGGTACCCCAGGGACAACAGGCAAAACATGTCTGAAGTCCTGAAATATGTTAATTGCAAATCAAAGAAGAAAGCACAGACCAATGAAGCAGTGATCCTCTGCAGGTTTCAGCTGCATTTAGGTTCCTTATTTTTTTCCACCTTAATGAACATATGGAGACTGCTCTATAAAGGGAGCAACATGTCATACAGCCTGTAAGGAGTTTTGCACAGTTACTGAAATGAAACAGAATAAGTGGTGCTATAAACACCTTTCATTAATCACCCAAATACTGCTATGACACTTAAGTTAGCAGTTTGATTATTAAAAGCCCATGTTCGTGGATTTCTTGTTCATGCAAATGTTATCCTTTTCCACTAAAGCATTAAGCAAACAATGTGTCAAAAGAAAATTAATCAGTCACCAGTGCCTGGCTTGCTTTTCCATTTCCCTTTTCCTTTTTCTCCGTTTTCTTTTTTTTTCATTACTTTAAAGAGAAATATCCTTCAAAACTAGAGGTATGCTCTGTATATATTTGGCTAAAATCAAACAATAGACTACAAATAAGGGACTCCAGGCCTTCCTGCACAACCATATGGAGAATCTGAGAGATTCTGTGAGCTTGAGATACCCCAGAGCTGTGGGCCTTGAGTCTCAGTTTGGCATTTCCAGAACTCCAGAAAAGCTGAAAGTTACCACTCAGTGTTAGACAAAAGAATAGGGAAAATTCAGAATCCCAGAAATGACTGGGGTGAAACCTTTGACCCCTCCTCAATCCTTTACCTTCCTTCTTCTATCCCACACAGTCCTTATGCTGTTTGAGGAGTATTTCTAGGATGTACCCCATTTCCTGGGAAGTGCAGAACCTTTTAAAAGCACATTTCCTGTCACTAAAGGAGCCCACGTGCCCAAACTGTGCTGAAGCAGAGGATGCCCAAAGTCTGAACATCTCGATGAGCTGAGGTTTCCCAGAGCCACAGATGACATGAGCTTCTCTCAGATAATCTGGCAGGAGACCAGGCTCCTTCCTGATGGAAACCTGCATTAGTGTTTCAAGAGAAAGAAAGAAAACGAGACATTTTGTCAAAATGCCATATTTAAGAAAAACTGGCGTTTTTCCACCAGAGCTTGCTTTTCCTGGAAATTCATAACTGCAAAAATCTACTTGAAAAACTGGTTGAAGCCAAAATGTCAGGGCACAATTAGCAGTCTATCTGTCTAATAGAAATTTCCATCTAATGGGATAGCAAAAAAAAAATTATACAGAAATTTACAGATATTTTATTTGTATTCAATTATTAGTTTATAATAAATTTACTTTGTTTGAAATAGGACATCTAATAAAGAGGTTACTGAATATACATAAAATATTCTTTTAAAACTTCTTATCACTGTTATGTCTACTTGTATTCCTCAGGAAAAGCTGGATAAGCTCAGACTTCTTAATGTTACTGCAGTCATTTCTAAATTGTTCTTGGTTTTTCTGCATTTGTGATTTTTTGCTCATTTTTTATGAATTTTAAACAACAAAAATATCCCAGTTTGCAGTGTTATCTAGGCAGCTAAGATAGGTGATGGCAACAGTTCAAAACTAGATTACTGCCTCTTGAGGTTTCCCTAAAGAAAATGGAATCTTCAGTGTGGCAGTAATAAGAAAGGGAAATATCTGATTTCAGCAAATCTGTGTAGGTACCAAAGAATTGTACTTTTTCTCTCTGAACAATTGTCAAAAGGGAAAAGATTGCTCTGGATTAGCACTTTGAAACATTTTTAATAGACACATCACTGTAAGAGCTGATTGTGCGCAGCAGGATGGGATTTGTCTTAGAAGCCAAGGTGGGTTATCCATGAGTCTGCTGCATGCAAGCAGATGGGGAATATTCTAGAAAATCTAGAATATCTGACCATTTTTATTACAACAGAAGATCTGCACACTTATTCTTGGACAAAGTCTCTGTGTTATTTGCTCATACAAAATATGAAAGCAGTTTCACAGGCAGTCTACGTGCTCTCCCTTGTTTCTAAAGCTCAGAACTTGTTTGTATTTTGTTGGTTTGGTTTTGAGGGTATTTTAAATTATATATGTTTGGATCTATATCCTGTCCAAGGATCCCACCATTATAGAATGCAGCTTCACAATATATCCCCTGGGGTACCACGCTGGGGACTTCCTCACCTCCCTGCACAGCTCAGTGTCAAACCAGTCCTTCTGGGCAGCCTGCAGAGGACATCCTGGACACAACTTCCTGGAAAGCCTCATTTAAGTATCACTGCCCCAGTACATTGAGTCTGAGACAAAGATTTTGATGGTAAGGAAGAGCAAGGTCTTCCTCAGTGTCAGTAAAAGCCAGGGAAAACAAAGGATTTTTCCTTGCCCCCAGCCTTTTGCCTTTCAGATCACGCTGTAATTGTATTTCTGTGTTTAGCTCTGCTAGTTTAAGCATCTTGGGGCAGCTAAGTTAGCATACATGAGGGACCTTTTGTTATTTTTGTTTTGTGAACCCTACGGCAGTCAAGCAACTTTGACTTTCAGAAATGTTTTTCACTTTAACACCAGATCAAATAAAGTGCAGATTCAAGTGGTCAGTGTGTCATCCTATCAGACCTAAAGTCTTAATGAATGGGTCTTGTGAACTTTTTTAGGCTGTTTGCCTAAATGTACAAAAGATCACACCCAGAATCTTAGGAAGAGCCAAACACAGCATATTCAAATCTGTGACTGATGGTAAAAGACCATGCTTCCTTACCTTAGGGACTGAGAAGTTATTTGGCCATAATCTGTGTAATTCAGTCTAAAAGTTCAGGCATCTAAGAGAATGTAAATTATTTACTTTCATGAGAATTTAACCAATTTTACCAATTTTACCAATGTTCCCGATAACAATACCAAAACATATACACTTGAGAAAATATATACCTATAAATTCAGTGCTTTAAAATGCTGCCTTCTATCTATCTATATAATTTGTCTTTCATTTATAGGGAAAAAATAGAAATGCAAACAGAGCCAGGAATGATTTATGCCACCTAGACTGTTTGCAACAAAATAGGAGAAAATTGTATGACATTCAGCAGATGCTGCTTGGGTGTCTATTTTTCTGTGTTAATACAATTAACTTGTATTTACAAATTACTTACTTTTATAGATTTTGTGCTTAGGGACACGGTTTAGTGGTGACTTGGCGGTGTTGGGTTAATGGTTGGACTTGATGGTCTTAAAGGTCTTTTTCAACCTAAATGATTTTGTGATTCTCTGATTCCCTAACTCCCACACAATTCCTGATAACACTCTCATTAACCCTAGCCAAACAAGGAGAAAATGAGAAGCTTCTCCTGCCCATCCTCTGTCTTTAGTAAAACGCTGAGATATACTGGCACCCATTTAAAATCAACCCTAAAGCCATCCATTCCTAATGATTCAAAACTGACAGATTTATTCATATACTTCACCAGACACACTTAGCCCCGGAGGGCCTTGGAACATTTTCTTCATAGATCTTCAGGGAATTTATGCAAATGCCGAGTTCCCTACTTAAGAGAATTTCAGGAGTGCAATAACAAGGATGGTATAGCTCAGGAACTGTGATGCAGAGGAAGATTTCATTACACCTGCCAATATTAAAACTGGATTTTGCCAGTATAATGAGCACCCATTTTTACGGCAGTAAATTTACATTGGAGAGTTTTTGGGGTTAGGTTATGTCAGTCCTCTTCAGAATCACTTCTGAAGGCAGGAGAGCTTGGCCTGCTGTTGACACCAGAGCTGGACATATCATGCTCTGAAAATAGTATATTCACTATAGCACTTTACCCTGATTTTATTCTAAATATTGCACGCTGGTGTCTTGTGGGTGTCTTACTTCAAATTTATCTAATTAAAATCAGAATTATGTGAACAATTAAAGGGACTCAAGATCATTCTACTGATGGCAGAAAGTTTATATTCCTGTTTACTCCAGTTTCCTCTTTACTTATGAATTGAATGTCCCTCTAAAAGCAGTGTTTTGAGAAGATTTTCCCTAGAAGAAGCTTGGATGGAAAATGTAACTGAAGGATGTGCATTTCTATTGCTCTAGGTACAGGTTGAAAATTAACAGAGGTCTTTTCAGAGAAGGATCTAAAAACTTGACTACAAACTTGAGGTTACCGTGACATCATAAAACTCACTCTTCACAAATATTCATAAACAACAATATTTTTTATAAATATTAATCAGAAAATTGCTTACTGGTCCCTTCTGTGTAAGTGATACACTGAACTCAAGAGAAGGAGGTAAATTTTAAAATACAATTTAAAAGGAGGAGATGCACTACAAGTAAGCTGTTGAAGATTTGAGAAAGGCAGAGGAAAAGATGACACAGAGCATGTATTTTATATGGATTTGTTTTAATAAAGTGCTCCAGAAATGGCTCCTGACTAAAGCTGACATTCACTGCTGTCTGAGCAGAGATGTGTTATGCTAGAGAAGCGGTAAAAAATGGCTCCCCAAAAACCTTTTTGATTCCTACAGTCCCTGAGTAGTTTGCCCATTAAACAGTCTTTGTTCATTTCTAATATTCCAGGTAAAAATTCAAACAAATGTATCTTGTCTTTTACTAATTAAGAAGGCAGAGCAAAGCTATTAGGGTAGAGTGACCCATCCTCAGCCTCTACCGGAGGCTCAATTCACCACTTCCATGAAAATCTCACACTTCTGGCCGATGATGGAATTATCAAAAAACAAAATCAGGTCCCACTTTCAAAAAGAAATTCGGCACTTCTTCCTCATTTTCAATGTTCACCAAAAATGTGTGAAAAAATGATTCAAAATATACAAAATGTTTTATTAAATGGGATTTTTATGCAGATGCACTTGTTTGATTTTATTTACAGTCCCCTCTAATTGAAGAGAAAAGTTTGAAATTAGAAAGAAAAATACAAATAAAAAAGAGAGATTTTTCCCCAGATACATTTCTGTGTGAAAAACATTCCTGCATAAAAGTCTGTGTATTATTAAATAGAAGGTATCTGTGATTTTAAGTTCTAATTCCTCCTAAAATTGGAGCCAATGTGTTTAATTTCTAATTCAAAAAGTTTTACCACATGAAAATTAATCAGATCTAAAATGCTTTTCTTCACCACCATTCTGATTCTATGAAGACTTATATTTTTGCTGCCTCTTAAATACAAGAATTATCCTAGTGAATCAATGAAATTGGTTCTATGCTTAAAATAATGTCAGTATATGTGAATTTGGTGTCTTAAAGAAAAAGGATTAGAGCAATATTATCATTTATAATCATGTCTTTGTGACAAGAAGTTGAAATGGAAATTAAATATTCTTAAAATTTATTTTAGTAGTGCTATTGTCTTTTTCTTTAATAGTTATTTTCTTTAGGACTGAGCTCAGCTTTTTTTTCCTGTTGCACTCACTCAGGGCAGCTATCATATCATAGCCTGGAAAGATAATTGAATGAAGAATTGATTTTTATTGCCTGTAATAAAAAGCAGTTCTTATTACTTTTACAAATTACTCATAATTACAATTGTCTAGAGAATGCCTTATCACCCTGAGTGGAGTCGAAATAAGCTGGATGCACAATAGTACTTCCATGTCTGTGATTTAAAACTTGTGTTCTCATTAATGGCAATGTAAATTACTACTATGGCAAATTAAGTTCGTATCATTTTACTGGACAGATTCTAATACTGCTGGGGAAGAATCTTAAGCAGACATGCAATTTATTTCTGAGTGGCATCATTCCTGCTGCAGCACGTGCACAGAGTCTGAGATGTTTCTTTAATTATTAAGTTGTGCAAGTTACACCTCATGGAACATTTTGATTATGTCTTTTGGAGCCCAAGTGTTGGAGACTCTGGAGTGCTGTAAGCAGGTATCTGATTTGTCCCATTGCAGACATGCAAAGCTAGTTCCAGCATTCAGATTGCTCTGATTAGCTGCAGCAGATATTTATTGAATGGCCTTTACTGAAGTCTCGTCTTTAAATTTCACAGAAAAGCAGCAGTAAGTTTGCATCTGGCACATCTGAGTTGTTTTTCTCTTGTTTATCAGGCATTAAGGCAAATAGAGAACATATCTGGCTTTTTTCCTGTCTATTTTTTTTTTTTTTTAAGTAGAACAGGTAATGCTGGTAATATATTTGCTCTGCTGCAGAAAAGAGAGGGAAAAGCTGGAATTAAGCAGAACCTCTCTCACCTTACTAAAGAAAAATGAATTATTAAAAATCCCCTGGACAGTCAGTCCTTGTTAACTTCTATCGCAGAGGTTTGTGACTTGCTTAAATGTGTTATTCAGATAAACCAAGGTATTGACCTCTCTTGATTATAACAAAAGTGTCTTTCAGGAAGAATGAGAACCAATCTAGGAATGAGAGGTGGGTATTTCTTCTCATAAGCTTTTGTAGGGCTGGGAAATATCTGGTCTTCCCTTGATGTTGAAAAGTGTGACCATAAATGTGGATTAATTTTCTGAAGAGTGGTTTAATGTTAATTTAGATTTGCTAGTTATTTTCATATTATACTTTATATTTTATGTGTTTTAACTTACTCACTTAAAACTTACCACCTTTAAGGTAAATCTTTATTCTTGACAGCAAACTTGGATTCACGATTATTTTTTACCAATTGAGAAGTCCTATTTATTCCCTAGAGCCTGTCTAAGGATATAATCAACAATTTAAAGAGCAGTTCATACATTAAACTTGCATAGCAGATATCCAGACATATCCTAACCACGCTGTTCAAAACAATATGTAACATATATAGGCATGTGTTCAGCATCTGCAGTTATTCAATACTAAAATTAAATTATCAAAGTCCTTATAATGGACTTATAAATTATATTTCTAATGGTCCTTGCCTCAGGCACTGTTATCAATTAGAACATTTTCTGATTTTGACAGTAAAAACCCAAGTTCAAAGCATTGAAAATAAGGAAAAAAAGACCAACTCAGAATATTCTGTGGATCTGTGAATATGTGATCTGTAAATCATTTCTCAGGATGTCCCACTTGAAATTTCAGGGAAGAAATACATATGTAGACTTACTCAATAAACTCATGAAATTTCATTCTACACTCAATAAGAGAAGATTTTTAAAGGGAAAAAGGGAACTATAAACTTGGAGACAAGTCCAACAAGTCCTGGGAACCTTGGAGGAAATTAACTGCTCCCTTGCTGGATTCAGCAGAGTGCTCTGGACTCTGCAGCTCCTTCCAAGGCTTCCCCCAGTAGCCCCCTGCTCTGCATCCCTGATGCATGGAACATCTGAAGAGACAACTTTTTCTTATTCCTCACAAACGTAACCCTCAGTTATTCCCTGTGTTCACATGCCACCAGCCCCTCAAGAAACATAAATCATGTCAAAGCCACCATTTTCACTTAGATTTCAGTTTGTACTGCTGCCCAGATTCCCAAGTTGCTTCTTTTCCCTCTTGAGCCCACAGTGTCTCAGGTAGGCAAGTTGGGATGAAAATTTCTTCATGGTGGGGTTGTTACACTCAGGTTCTGTCTTTACATGTCCAGTAGATGTAACAGCAAAACTTCTCTTGCTCTGTCAGTCCCAAGAATATTTGCTTTCAGCTGACCACTTGTGAAGGAAGTCTGCAGTCAGTTTGTACTGCGCAGGTCATGGGGAAAGACTGAAGATTGCCCTTAGATGGAACCATGGAGTGAGTTTCTGTCTGAGAAGACCAATGGAAAAACTCTCTGGAAAACTAAACATTACTTTGAGAAGCCAGACAGAGGCTGAAGCTTCTACCAACAGAATAGTGCTTAATTCAAAAACAGAGGGTGAAGAAAGATTCACCCTTAGAGAAAGGACTGAGGCAACTAGGACTGTGAGAGACACTTTTGCTTTTTAAGAGGATTTTCAGAAGATGCTTGGATGGCTGGTGACCACAGAATGCTTCAGTGTTCACAGACTCCTACCAGCACGGCAGACCTGAGTGTCCAACAGAAGTCCTGGAGCCACCTCATCAAGGGATTCTCAACACACCTCTGGCTCATCCCACTTCCAAACAAAGACTTGGTGGTATCATCCAAGACATAACCCTCCCAGACCTCTCCAGGCACAGCCAGGCCTATTCCAAAGCTGAAGAGATGGCTTTGGTGAGAACAGTCTGGTGAAGGGATCATGAAGAGGGGAAATGTGAATAAGGGGCACATGGATCTTACCAAAGGACCAGATGTATCTGGCACTCTGGGCATGACAAGTGCAGTGACAGCATGTTCCTTTTTGTCTTAAAACCTCCCATGAAAAAAACTTCCCTTCGTTTCAGGACCTGATGCCCCCAGCCAACTTGCTTGGGACCATTAACTACTTAAAATCTCAGTAGTCTCTGCTTGCATATTGATGTGGTGTGTTATCTTCTGTCCTCCTAATCATGCAAATGAATGGCATGGGTTTGTTTTTTTGTTTTTTTTTTTTCTCACAGATATGTAGAGAGACACTGATCCAGGATATTTTCATCATCCAAGTTCCAAATTCGACTTGCTCAAATGGATCAAAAGCAGATGATCCAGCAGAGAAAGTTCAAGACAGCTAGAGGACTGAAATAAGAGACTGCATCCAAAAGGACTTTGGGAATCAATCTGATAAAGTCAGCTGACAACAGCCTGGATTGATCAGAAGTTCTTGGCCTACAGATGTAGGACAAAAAAGATAGAAAAGAAATTTTCGAGTGCTGGACAATCCCAGAGATACCACCACCACCATTGTGGCAGAGGACAAAGATCCCTGCAGAAATTCTGTCCACTGAAACATTTTTCAATATTTTAGGCTGTGCCTCCAACCACTACAAAAGCTGAGAATAGTCATCTCCTCTTCCAATGACTGTGATGTGTGGGGAAAACATATTTCTCTGCAACAAGTCATGCGACCACTGCTTTATTCCCCTCAGTTATGTAATACCTCTGCAATTATAGTCATTCATTGCTCTTAATATTCTCATAATAGACCATTCACCAACATTTACTGTTTAGAAATAAAATAAATGCATTTCCATGTTAAAAGTGTGTGCAGTTCCTTACCTCTTTATATTTTTCTGGGCCTATCTGAAATTTCATACCTTATGGACCTGTTTGCTAACTAGAAAACAGATTAGAAGCTGTCTTACTTCAGTGGGTAAGAGAAATGACTGTTGTCAACAATCCATTCTAGAAATATAGGCATATATCTCTACATTTTTTTACATCTTACATAATTTTTTTTAGATATTATATTATGAGCACTTAATCACTGCAAAAGCGGCATAATGAAAGTAGAAATGGTTTTCAGATGTTCAGGGATATGTCATTTATAAGTGGTCCTCAGTCTCCCACAAATAAGCTTCCATCTTTTTTCTCTTAACTTCTGCTCCACCCCTTCACTTTTTTTCCCCATACATTATTGACTTCCCTTTGGGTTTCCCCTGGCTCCCAGTACTGCCTTCTCAAAGGACAGATCCCTTCACTGTATCAGCTCTGACTGTGCTGGGTAATTTACCCGTGCTCTGCATCACTCGTAGTTAACCTGGAATACAGGAAATTTAGCTCTTTCAGATTTGAAGGCTACACTTTTTCAGATTTTATGCAATGTAGAGTAGGTAGCACTATACCACCCCACAGCTTTTAATTTGCACCAGTGACAGCACACACTGGAACTCCATGGAATACATGAGAATGAGAAATCCTCACACTGCTTCTTAATTTCTTTCTTGGAAAATGGATATAGCAGTATAGGCTGATGCCTTATTGCTTGCTGCCATAAAAAGTCATTGCAAAACTTGTAATCCGCTTTCCCTATTTACAAAATTTCTTCTCCACCCCTCTTTTCCA
>VZTB01015241.1:690779-739286 GCA_013397245.1 Thryothorus ludovicianus | reverse complement strand
ATACTATTTAATGTATATAAAGACATGATCATTATTTTACAAAACATCCATCCTAGTGAAAATATACCACTTCCAACAGCTACTGTACATGACTCCAATTATACTGGAAATAAAATTAATTTCATTGACACCATTAACACATTCTCTCACAATGTTTCTTAAAAATCTCTATTTGGCATATTTTCATCTAGATCTTTTCATTTTATAGTAGCATGTAACCAAGTAACAGACTGCCAGGTCAGTTTTCTTCACAGTAGAAGTCACAGAATAACAAAGGACTGGATTCACAATTATGAAGAGGAAAATCAGCATCAAAGATGGAATCATTAGAGAAAACTAAAATACATAATGTTACATACACAGATATCCAACACTGTGTTTGGTAAGGGTTACTTATAACAAAAAGACATTATTTTTCACCTTTAAAAATTGATCTAATATTCTGTAAAGAAATTAAAATTACAAGATTATGTAGTGAATATTTCTTGCAATGATCCCATATTTTATACAATTTTCCAAATGTTTTCATATTTACTATGATTTTTAAAGAGTTTTGGAGCTGTCATATTCCCTAGATTTTTATGAAACCAGTTTTATAACAAGAACAGTTTCTGAGCTTTATCAGTTTTTCTGGTCAGAAAAAATATGAAGAATTACTTAACAGAATTCATACCTTAAATTTTTCAGCTGATTTTCCTACTTTGACAAAATCCTGTTAAAAAAGATTGAAAAGTCAATGTAGGCTTTCCTGTATGTGGAAATGTACTAAATATCTGTCTTGACTGTGGTGTAGTTGGCTAATACCCTAAGAGATTTTTTTATTAAAAGTAGATACAACAGAAGTGTGAAGTCTTGCAAATAGACTGGGGCAAAAATCTATATAGAGGAGAGGATCAGCTGCTTCAGCTGGANAGGAGAGGATCAGCTGCTTCATCTGGAATATTTTTTACCCTCCTTTTTTTTTCCACTTCTTTTTGACTTCACTGGACCTTCCTTTTCTGACTGTAAGTTCCAGGTAACAACAGTCACTTAACTGTGTAGGCTGGCAACACCACCTAGCCCGAACACTAAGATATATGTCTTTATAGTCATTATATATAGTGTTTCCCTTTCAAGTTACTAGTTTCTCAATTCCATTTTTAAAACTTGTGCTAACTTGAGAGAAAGGAATGCAATCATATCTTATACATCACTTTTCCTGAATAACTTCCTTATCTTGAAAATATTCGGGCAAGAGAGGTTTTATACCAGCTATAGGAAATACTCTTTTCTATAGCAGGATGGGGGAACTTATTCCACAGAGACAATTAAACGAGCCAGACAAGGATCTGGCTGTCATTTTTACAGATAGGACAACATATAAACTCTCACATTTAATTGGTGTGAATGTGACAAGAGAAAACTGAACATAAGGTCTCTAGACAGCCAATAAATCTGGCTTGTGTCTTTCTCCCTCAATCAAAGACAGAAACTGGCTATTTTTGTATCTTGGGCTCATGTACAATTCCCTGTGTGTGTGTGTGCAAAAGAGGGCAAGAAATACAGTTTTTAACAGGACAAAAATGCCATAAGCTTGCTTGTTTTCCTCTTACGTCTAAAATATTCTTCAAACTATTGTCCTCTTGAATGAGTCAAAGCTGCTATTTTTTTTTTGTATGATTTTTAAAGTCTCCTCCTGTTCTAGGTCAGAAAAGTCAGAAACTTATCATCTCACAGACACTTCATTATTCAATTTTCTCTTCTTTTAAGCAGTGCACATGTCTAAGACAATATATGGCCTCTATAGGAGTATATCATGCACAGAACAGAAGATGAAGGCATACACCCAAAGAACAAGTTGCCCAAGGTCAAAGAGTGGTATTTTCTGACAGAAGAAGAAGAAGTAAATCCCAGCTGTCCTACATTCCAAGACAGTATAAGGACACTGAAAGTATCTCTTCTTTATCTGATAAGCCCACAATAAAATGTAAGGAAGATTAGGGACAGAGGAAATGCTGAATTTTTGTTTGTTTTCATAGCCTTTTCTCTGAGAATCTTCGAAGCGGCTCATATAAATCATGTTCATGACTAAGAAATGCCCACTAGGTCAATTCCTGTTGATTCATGGTCTATCCACCCCAGAAATGCCCCATGAGGATGTGTCACATTTCCTGTATATAGAGTAGACTATGTGGGTATAGTCTGCAAACACCTCAAGATCTGCTTTATTCAGCAAGGGTGGCTCCTCCAGCAGTCAATGTAGAGTAGGATAGGGGATAGAAAAACTCAGGATCACCAATGCAATCATGGGGAATAAAATCTGCAGATGTAATGCTGTTAGTAATATGTCACACAGTACTCTATACAGCTCTAAAGGAAAAGTATCCTCTAAAACTTAACATTTTATCTCAGCTTAATACACACCAGCTGAAACATGTGGGCTAAGACTCTTGAAAGTTTAGTATTAATGTAGAAATGAATTTTCAATTTTTCACTTTGAACTTGTTCTCTTAGCTTCTGATTTCAGTGTCCTTCCATTCAAATTTCTAATTTATTCCTGTGGAATGAAATGCCAATGAAAAGAACTGGAAATTGAGGCAATAGCAATAGTAATGCTCTGGAGATCAGAAAACTTTCTGTTCAGGATCATGTAGGGAATGGCATAAGATACCCTGTACATAAATTTTGCAAACAAAAAACGGCCTTTGATTATGCCTAGATTTCTGAATAGCTATATTTTACATATATCAAAATAAATAAACATCAGTAATTCATAAGGAATAGAAGCAATTCATGTTCATCTATTAATTATTTAGGTATGAAATCTTCATTTAAAGTATTTCTGACTATCCTTTCTGTGATCTAAACAGTATTTTTGAAAAATGAACCTTGAACAAACACAGTAATTTTCTTAATATTCTTTTATTCTACATGAACTCCTAATTCATGTGATGAATGGGAAGTTTTGTAGTGTTAAAAATTATTATGTGAGGTAATAACTGTTGATACAAACCGATATGTTCCTATTCAATATTAATATTTGCAGCAATCATTTCATAAACTACAAAAAGTACAAGGCAGAATTTAGTTCAAATTAGTAATTGAGCAAAACAAGAAGCACTGCTTTTCAGAAATCTTTAGCTAAACTTTTTCACTGAAAAGGATCTCACTCTGAATACAAGTGATATAATGTAGTAAGCATGATTAAATCTATCTTTTCTTCACTATCCTGATAGCAAGTAGATACCTTGACAGTATGACTTGTGTAGCCTTGCAATCCCGCTTTGCTCAGCTCATGGATAACCATGAAATAACAGATGGAGAAATCATTCCTTGCTATGGATGGAACAAAAAGCTTTAGCCTTTGTATTCTGCTTAGAATGCGGGAACCTATTGAAAATTAAGAAGATGCTCTTGTCTTTGATATAAAGTAGCAAATTTAACTCTCCTGCCAAAGGCAGAATTAAAGAACAGAGGTTGAGCAATGTCATTTTACAGTGTAGTCATCATCATGTCTGGGTGATATGGAACAGACTTCGTATGGAATATTAACATATGTTTGGTTATCCTTGGAAATGGTAAAAGAAATTTATGGAACTTTTACTCATACACTCTCATGCTTTTAAATCAATGCCCTCTTATCACATCTGCAGTCTCCTGAAGTGAAATTGTAAAAATTAAACACAGGGTTTTCACAACAAATGGCAAAAAATAAACAAAAATATTCAGATTTTCTCAGCAGGAGTTTATGTGAAACTAAGAATTTGGCCTAAGTTTCCAAGAATAGAAGATAATAATTAAAAAAAAAAAAAAAAGAGAGAGAGAGATAGAAACTAGAGCAAGTGAACAAAATAAAGTGCTTCAATCCAGTGCTGTTAAGAAGCTTCAGACACAGAAATGAATAGGTTGATATAATTTATACATTTAATATTTTTCCATTGATAATATATTCTGTGGCAGCATGTGCAGTATCAATAAGCAGAAAAGTATGTAAAATCTATATTATCTCTATGCAGAATTTACTTCTGAGGCCTCACACGATAAAGGCATTTTGTTTTTCAAGGACTTGGTAGCATTTACTTTTAGTCTTTAGCTTGCTGGTTTCTTGTTTTCATATGTATTTGATAATGTGATGGCTCTGCAAATGCAAGTTAATAAAACTTTACTGAATTTTGTTGCTTTATCTTTCACACCAAGTTTATGTTATATCTGTGATCACATAATTAGAAAATTAGGATGCATCCAATTTAGTTAGTTCAATAATATTTTTATGTTGGCACCTCAACACTATTAAACAAAAGGCAAGTTTAACTATAGGCAGATGAAAAATCCTAACAGATAATTTGGCCTTGATATTCTAGTGAGTTCATCCTCTAAGCTGCAAGTTTTGCATTAATAACAGTGAAGAAAGCTTTGCAATCCAAGGACTGAGATTGCAAAGTAAGAAGATATAGCTGAGCTAATGTTTGAGCATGACCAAATGGGTATAGTGCAAAACCTAAGCAAAACTCTTCCAAGAGGGAATTTTTTTTTAACTGGTCTATCCTTTAATCAAAAAGTAGGATTGATATGTATTTTAACAATTTTATTTTAAAAAGCAAAATTTGCATCAATAGAAGCAATGTCTAAAAATCTCATTAAAGCAACAAATGCATTCTTTATTGTAATAGTTTTATCACTGAGTAATTTGAGATTTTCAATACAGACTGTTGCAAAAAAACTGACTGATGAAAAGGTAATAGTGTATCTGCAAGGTGGTGGGTCCTTCTAAAAGATAACCTCCCTGCACACAATTTCCATTTCAGGTAATTTTGTTCAGTTTTACTAGATGGTTCTTGAAACATACATTTCATGTTCAGTAGGACTCAAATAGACATGGAGAATGGTTTTGAAGAGAGATTACATCTCAGAACTAGGATTTTCAAATCCTTGAGGAACCAGATACTCCAGATGTTAGGTGAGAGGCAGATTACAGATCCTGAACTTACATACTGATTTCAGGGCATTTCTGCTATCCCAAACGAATGCTTTGGAATGTCTCAAATCATAACAGAACTATGCTCAAAGCAATGCAGAAACATCTGGTCCCACTCAATATACAGGCCTGGCAGTAAAGTGAATTAGAGAGTAAAAACAGACATTCCTTCTGCAATGCCAATGGTTTAAGTGCAAGCACAAGACACCAGGAAAAAAATCCAGTTTGTGCTCAAAAGTGATAAATGTTAATAGTTGTCAAACTTTCAAGATATATGAGTCATTATATGATATTACTTATGCTGACCCACAGAGCTGTAGTTGCTTTATGGAGACCGAGAAAGGTAGTTAGAAATTCTGATAGTTTCTTGGCTCCTAATTTACGTACAGAGATATCTCATCTCTTAAAGATCTAAGCCTAAAAATCTGCAATCTGTTTTGAAATAGATTTGACATGTTTCGAGAAGAATACCCATAATCAGTTACTTCAAAACACCAGAAATTCAGACTAGCTTTCTACAATATCTACATTTTTTGAAAGTCCTAACCCTGAGTCATCTGCTTGTCTAGAATACAGGAAGAGATAAGTGTTTTTCAGTAGCACTGTTCTTTACAGAAGGTGAAGTAATTATATTCATCTCATACTGCAACGGATGTTTTCTGTTTACTCAACCTAAAGGCTGCTCTAAAGCTTTCCACTTAAGTAACAGGGAAGAATTCATTAACTGAATGCAAAACAAAATGGTAGGAAGCAAAGATCAGAAAAGTGTCATGATTTTTTTTTTTCTTAGAGAAATACCAATTTCTTTTAATGTTTTGAAAGACTGTCAAGCTGGTATTTTAGTAGCTGATTCATTCACTGAATCTTGGCTTTAACACTTCTTCTGCCACAGAAGCCTGAAAAATCCTCATTAGCACTACTGCAACAGATCATCATACCAGGTGGCACCACTAAACAATTAAGTTCTTATTCAAAGGCTCTTATTTATAAATTATTTCATTAAAGTAAAATTTTTTATTCCAATTATGCAAACGATAGCCATTTCCACTGATGTTCTATTTTGGAAACTAAAAAATATGTGCTACCATTATACAACTGAGAACATTTATAAACACACAGAAATATAAATATAAAGAGGCATTAACAGTAGAAAACACAATGTATAATAAATAAAGCATTTAAGTATTTAATGAGTCAAGTCTTACTGTGATTTAGTGACTAAGTGTATTACTGGATAAAAGGGATATTTCTTCTGCAGCACAAATATTTTACATGCAAACAAAAGGCATTAGAGACCAGAAATCTAACCTTCATTCAAATCAAGATGAAACCTGGTCCTTCATTTAACTTCAAATATTTTACCAGAGCTATCAGTTTTCTGCCATTTAGGATTATTATTCCTACAGCTGACAAATAATTGCTACTAAACATAAGGTCTATGTGCACGATGAGAAGGGGCTATGCCTTAATTTCAATATCCCATATCTCCTCAAACACAACTTTTAAAGGCATCTATGAAATCAATGTTCATAAAGCAAGAGTGTTAGCATATTCTTACTACTTGAGTAGAGTTTGTGGAGACTAGGAAGTACAAGAAGCAGGATATTAGGAAATATCCAAGTTTTCTAGTTCAGAAAGGAATTCAGGGTTATATAGTGGAATGGATTTTTGTGGAAATTTAGGTTTATCAACAATGGAGATATTTTTGCTTAGGGTACAGTGTCCAAATGTGCTTATAATCAATAGAGAGAAAACTCTTGCAAGAATGATCTATTTGACCCATTCTAGATATCAGCCTTTGAGCAAAAAATTTCTCTCCAGAAATGTCTGCTTTTCTCCCAAATACCATGATAGGGTGAATAGAGAGTTCAGATCTAGTCATACATAAGGACAAATCCCCACAAAGATTTGGGTATGAGGAAAGGGGGAAATTTTAGAACAGGAAGAGGGAATATTGAAACATATATGTCTTCAAGAGCAATGAAGTTGGTGAAAGGTCTGGAGCACAAGTCTTATAAGGAACAGCTGAGGGGGCTGGGGTTGTTTAGCCTGCAGAAAAAGTTCAGGAGAGAGCTTGTTGGTCTCCACAACCACATGAAAAGAGTTTGTAGACAGGTGGAGGTTGGTTTCTTCTTCCAAGTAGCAAGTGACAAGAGGAAAGAGCCTCCAGTTGCACCAGAGAGGTTTTGATTGGAAGCCAATGACATCTTGGCTTGTATCAGATATAATGTGACCAGGACTAAGGAAGTTTTTCCTCTGGCCACCTTACATGTATTGTACTGAGGCTGCACCACAAGTGCTGTGTCCAGTTCTGGGTCCCTCACTTCAGGAAAGACAATGAGCATGTCCAGCAAAAGGCAAAGAAACTGGTGAAAGGTCTGAAGATCAGGAAGAATTTTTTGGTTGGAAAACGTTGGAACAGATTGGCCAAGGAGGTAGTAGAGTCACCAATCCTGGAATCCGTCAAGAAATGATTGGATGTTAGTGTTATGATCTAGCTGACAAGGTGAATATATATTGAATATTGAACTGATGACCTTGGATGTTTTCTCAAACCTAAATGATTTTGTGATATTAAGGAAAATTCCTTTACCAAAGAGGTTGTCCAGCATTGGAAAAAGTTTCACAGAAAAGTGGTGGAGTCACCACACCTGGAGGTATTTAAATATGTAGATGCTCTGCTTAGAGACACGGTACACTGGTGGACTTGACAGTGCTGGGTTAACAGTTAGACTTAATCATTTCAAAGGTCTTTCCCAACAAGCCTCTGGTTCTATGATTCCATGTCAAAAGCCAAAAGGTAGAAGAGAGAAGAGTTATTTTTGCTGCTACATAGCAGATATGTGGCACAAACTTGTGTCAGCAGCATGCCTAGAATTCGTGTCTCACTGCCAGCAGCGTTATTGCTCTTGGGACCAGGTAACAGCCTTCACATGGGGCTGCCATCTCCTGTAGAAGGCACCACAGCTCCCTCAAGGGTCTCTAGGGTGATAAATCACAGAGTGATACCATGAGGTTTCAGAATGGGAACCAATGAACCTTTGACATCCCTGCCAAAGGATGTTTGCTGTGTTAAGGTGTCTGCTGCGAGCATGGGTCTGTGGCTGCGTTTGCTGTTGGGCCAACAGCAGGTGTTCAGCAGAAGGTAGCACAATCTGCCTGGCTCATAAGTATTTTTCTTGGAGGAAAAAAACCTTGGAAGGCAAACTTGAAAGTTAGCATGGGTGAGTATTTCTACTTGTCTTTATAAAGAATGGTACTGTATGTAATGAAGGTTAATATCTATATCAATCAAAAATGTTTCAATATAAGCATATGCTAGCAATTTATATAAAATCATCCTGCAAAGTTAAAAAAGTCCTTTTTCAGGACTGTATGGCAGAGCACTCACTAAGAACATGATATTCCCCCCAAATGATGTAATTTCATATTTCTGTAAAGGTTCAATCTGTTAAAAATTCTCAAGATGCCGCATAGGGTGAAGCTTCAATGAACCATTTGGTTTGTACCTCACATGTACAGATGGTTTCTGGCAATAACCTTTGGACAAGGTAAAGGAAGATCTGGAAAAAGATCCTTGCCAAGTAAAAACCGAGAAATCTTTTTGCAGGTTAAACCCACTTGCAACCTGTGCACCACCCACCTTTCTCCTAGTGTTAGTTAAGCAAGTACTGGTTCCACCAGTAAGCCACTATTAGAACCAATTTATCACCAGGGAGTGGTTGGAGGATTGGAGCAGCAGAGGGAAAAATCCTGTGATGACATTCAGTTTACTACAGAATCAGAGAAAAAAATCCAACACTTTTAAGAAATACCTGGTCTGAGTAAGTGAACTGGAGGAAAAACTCTTCTGGGAAATACATCTCCAGATATCTTTGTAAAAAAAAATGTTTGGAGGAGAAAGAAATGTAAATAAAAATATAGATTTTTTACAAAAATCTAAGAACAATAGACGTATTGAAAAATACTTTAAAATTAATAGCCCACAGAAGGCATATTCATATTAATCAGAAAACATGGGCAAAGCTGATAAAACATTGTGATACTATGCCTCAAAATTCAGTCTGTTGCAAGTGGCCGATTCATGTGAGCTACATGTCCAGCTATATGAACTTCAATTATGTTTTCATTTTCATATCTTATGTTTCATATTTCACTTGAAATTTGCTTTCTGGATACACCAGTTAAGTTTTTCTCGCTTCACAGTTTTGTACTAATGGTTATGCTTGATAAAATATCTTTAGAAATCTAACACTAAGTGAAACAAAACCATATTGTTTATGTAAATTCAGATTTTAAAAAGATTTGCATATGTGTCTGATCATATGTAAGCAATGGTCATATAGAAAACAGACTATGTCAGATGTTCTTTTAAAAATCAGAAAATTTTATCCAGAAGGAAATACAACTCTTAAGTTCTGAGTAAACTATTGAGACTATACTTTTCAGTTTTGGAAAGAACGGTTGATATTTAACAACAGCTTTTTGAATCTCATTTATTTTGAATGCCTGACCATATAATACTACATTAAGCAAAAAAAAAAATCCATAAACCTAAACCCCTACCAATTATGTATAAAGTTATTAACAAAATGCTGGCAGACTGCCTGATCTACATGACAACCCTGCAGACACCAATGTCAATAATTGTATTTGAGTTTTAATGGCAGTTATTCACTCATCAAATGACTATGTCTATGCATGATATAAAACATTTATGTACAGTTGCATTTACAATCCATACAGTCTGTTGTTTCTCATTCTGCACTACTGCTTCAAGACAATGATCTTTAAATATCACTGACATAAAATCTCTGGGTGGTTCTGATATTATGAATAACGTTGTTGTAAATTTAGTGCTTATACCAGACATATAGAATTTACTATAGACTTGTAGTGATATTGAACTTTTATTTAGGAAGGAACAAATGAAATAAAATTGTATGTATAAATTTTCTTGTATTTCAAGAGGACAACAGCCAATGATGAGTGTTATTTCCCACCACTATTGTGTCTAGTACCTTAGACAAATAGGCTGTTGCGTTTCATATTGTATAAAGATGCAACAAAATACAACCTCCCTCCCAAGGAACTGATAGCATCAGTGATACATAATGCTGAAAGTTTAAATGGGAAACAGGAAGAAGAAATATATAGGATTCATAAAAAACATATTGCAACAAAACACCACATTACTGTAAGCATGATTTCTGGTTTTTTTCCGTGCAGGCAAGTTTTCATAGATTGCATAGTCATTATGCTTTCAAGCAGTAACAGAGAGTTATGGAGACAAGAGCAATTGAATAGACAAAATCTTCTAATGGTCAAATTGCTCATTAAAAATATATTATGAAGGAATTAAACTACACTTGTATTCAAAAGCCTGCAGAAGAGCAATAATGTTGACTTTATTACTCTTTTTCATTGTAAGTTAAATTGAATAATTTCTAGAGTGTTGGTGATGTTGGATATTAATTCCTGTACATAGCTTAAAACTTTCATCACTAGGTTTTTTCCCATAAATCAGTTTGAGAACTAGTGATAATTTTATCATCTTAATCACCTTTTTTATTCCTTGCCGGAAGGATTGTAATTATTATTTTTTTTAATGTAACAACTTTCTCCCCTGGAAAATATCTCTATATCTTTGCCAAAACCACCTGGAAAAACAAACAGTAGTGAAACTGATCTAAAAAGTGAAAGTTCAGTTATAAAAAAATAATTAAAAACACTGGACTTTTTTCAACTGACATGCAATGTATGCATTTTAGTCCATAAAATAATTTAATAACCTCCTCCAGTGTCACATTGTTTTATAGCCAAAACAAAATAATTTAGTGAAATCCACAAATTTTACAGGAGAAAAATGTTCAGTGATCATTTGATAACTTTTAATTAAGTAGTTCTTAATAAAAAAATCACTAAAGCGTCTATTTTATAAGGAATAAAACATCAAAAAATTATTTGTTTTTCAGAAAACAAAGATTAATAAACCAGAACTCTGAAAACGGTTTTGAAAACCTTTAGTATCTTTATGTTGGCATGAGTATTTTGAGTAAAAACCAAAAGAAAGTGAGCTTCAACATATTCTGCCTTAATGGTTGTACTTGCATGTCCTACTACAAGCAAGTAGCAGCACAGGAAGACTGGCCAACATGTACCCAAAAACTTGTGTCCTGGTCACCTCATGGGAGTGTGAAGAGCCTTGAGCTGACTCAGGGTCTCAGGGGGTAGGTGGGAGTAGAAGACGCAGAAAGCAATGACTGATGCAAGCCCCAACCCCACAGAACTGATGGCACAACTCACAGAATCCAGACCACTCTGTCCCTGCCTGTTTTACACACCTTGCAGAGGCACAAGGAGGCAAATACCAGCTGCTAGGTTGCTGTAGAATTATTCTACAGTGTCTGTCTGTGTGTTTAATTATGCAAAATTCACATAACTTTTTTGGTTTGGTGATTGTCCCAAAAATCAAGTGGCCTTTACCTGGCAGTTTAGAATTTGAGAGATGAGAGAAAGACAAAAGGATTTATTTCTTTCCTTGTCACTCCCTCCTTTGGATGGGACAAAGGAAAGCTTCCTTACGGGTAGGATATTCCAAATAAAATAACTAGCCTCATGCATTCCTCTCCTGATTCTTACATCACAGATGGAAAATTAGGAAACTAACTTTTGTAAGTCTCTTTTAAGCTTATTATTGAATAACTTGCATAGTGCAAAGATCAGTAGATTGAAGATCAGCCCTGCTATGCCCAGCCCTGTTATATCCTTGCTCTTGGAATTTGTGAGGGTCTGGTGATCAAGTGGCACCACAAGAGCTCTGCATCACTGGTAGATTGCCACAGCCCAAACATCTCCCAGTCATCCTTCTTTTATTTTCTTAATAAATCCATGTCAGTGTATATCAAACAATAGCTGTTTCTAGTACATTCTTATTTTGTGATAGGATATTTATATTTAAGAGGATTTTCCACAATTTCCTGATGAATTTTTTACCCAAACAAAAATTAGACAAAATGAAAAATGAAAGAATAAGTTGTAGGCAGAAAAGCAAAAAAAACTTATTTCTACATCAGTTACTTCCTGTCTTTAATAGTCTTTTTTTACTTACTGTGTGATTTTCCAATGCTTGAAAAAAAGTTGATATAAAGTTGTAGACCTAGACCCCTCGAAAAAATAATTTGTAGCCAGGAAACTGTGGTACATCTAAATACATGCATACACACATAAATATGCACATACATAAATTTAGATAATTTTATGAATTTTTTAAAATCTTACACATTTCTTCCAGCGCAAGTCCTGAATAAAATAGAAATTTCATCTGCAATTCTAGTCAAGTTTTTACAAGAGAACATCTAACACACAAAAGATCTGCCACAACAATGCGGAGTATTTCTTAGGTTGAGAGAAATGGTTATGGATTTAGGAATGGAAAATAAAAATGAGTGGAAATTATTGCAATTTGCATTTATGACATGACCGTCATCAGTACAGATTAAAATCAGTACCCCTACTAACAGTCACTTTCACAAAGCAGCTTGTGGTATCAGGAAAATCTCTTCTTATCCTTACCTATTGAAAGAATACACAGACTACACAGAGCTTGGGATTTGGTGTCAATTAGAGAGCAACTCTCCACAGCTTGCCCTGTAGTAGATGTCAGGCAATGAAAGGCTACCAGCTGGCTGTGGAAGAAAAGAGAATAATATGTTAAGAGGAAAATGTGTTTAGTCATTCCCTATATTTAATGAGATTATTGTAATGTGGTTGCTTTCTCAGGCTCATAAAAACACAGAATACCCAAGGAATATCTTCTTCCCAGAACCTTTTCTCTTCATGGAGGTGGAAATGCTGACTCTCCATAAAACACCATGTAACCTCTTTAGTAATAACAAAATTGCTTTAGAGTTTCAGGGTCCTCCTAATAATTCCTTAGAAACCAATACTCTGCAGTGGTGTCATGCCACCTCTATATTGTGCTGGAAAAACAGCAGCCTGAAATATGAGAGAAAAGAAACCCAAATGGAAAAAATTTTTATAGCTTCAAAAGAATGATTGAAAATGTGAAACATGCTAATTTTTTTTTCTGTTTGTTTTTTGAATGTGTGGAAATTAGATATTACCTCTCTAAACTACATAATTTTTATTTAGTTCATTCTATAATCTGTTCTCTGACTTACTTCAATTATTTAATGATCCCTAATGTATTTATGGTGAGCACAGGACCATGCTAAACCCTAACTAAAGGCTAACAGCTGAAACACATTAGATAAATATCCTTGGAATTCAAACACTGCTATATGAAAAAGAAGAAATTAAATCCTATTCAAAACAACCACAAGTGGATGATCTTGCATTTTCAAAACTGCAAAATCCAAAGTCTCATCTTGCTCTTAGTCCCTTTACTGAGATCATTATCTTGTCTAATGGCCTGAAATTGCTTTTAATATACTCAGTCCAGTTCCAGCAGTTATAAAATCCCAACTCTGCTAACACTGCACAAAACTGAAAAAGGCTGGCCCATAAATAAGTAAATTTCAATTAAATCCCAAGAGTCAAGACAAAGTGTATTTGGTAAGTTAGAAGGCTACAATGAAAAGATATACGCTAACTCGCAAGAATTAAATTTGGTCAGTTATCTGTTTTCAGATTTTTATGCCATGAACAAGAAAGGAAAATAGCTCTTGCATTAGATAATAAATAATAATTATCCTAATACCTACCCTAATAAAAAATAACTCCTAATAGACTACCAAAACTTTTGAATATCCCACCCACCAAAATAAATAATTCCTTTTTCTTGCTACAAATAGCTCATCTGTACAGTTGCATAAAACTTATTTTGAAATAATTGCTTTCTTTGGGGGGGTGTGAACCACAATTTACTACAAGAGGTCTTGCTAATAGAAGTTACTGTATGAAGGTAAATTAATGATTTTTTTTATTTTGAAGCATAAAATGATGCCTTTCTTGAGCACAGAATTAGATTAAAGCATCAAGTCACCCAATTTTGTATTACTTGTCATCTGTTCATATGTGGGAAATTATGAAAACAATAATATAACTTTCAGTGTTCTTTTTCTGGTTACAAAAATAGTAAGAAGTATAAAGCAGAACCTTTGTTTCTCAAAGAAGTTTATACACTCTTACACGTCACATTTACAAAATCAAAAAGTCAGCAAATGTTCCCACTGCCAGCAGGATGTCAACACTGTACAATTGAACAGTTGCTGAGTAGATATTTTTCATAACTTGAAGATAGATTGAAATAGTTGCTCTGTGAAATTATTCAGTCATAGATGATTGGAATTACTTGTGGCCTCAAAATTTAACGAAAGAAGTTGTCTGTAATCCTGAAAAGACGCCATCCAGTGCTTTGAGTGTTTCATCTTCTTTGCAAGCAATGTGTTGATTCTTCACATTATATTCAATTGCTAGCATTACAACAATTTATGTAGTGTTTATTTATGCCTTTTGACTGTTTTCCACGCAATAGGCTGAGATATTAATTTTTCAGGTTTTCTTGTACAAGTGGCCAAAAATGAAGTATTCTAAGTTTCATCTAGGATAAAAAATGTTGATTTTTGATTGTATTTGGCAAACTCTTGAACGGGCTGCAGTTATGTAATTAACTGTGAACAAGTCTCTATGACTAGCATCAATTTCCATGATGGAAGTCAATCAGTGGGTTTTACATTTCATCATTTCTTTTGCAAAGCTCAAGTTTTCACACATCATGGGAGGCAAAGTACACCCACTACCTCTAGCCGTGAGTTCATCATCCTTGTCATTTGTAAAGAAAAAGTAACAGATTTTAGTTTAGCAAATTTATCTAGGTGTGTTTGCTTGTATTTATCATGCTGAAATGTTTATCAAGAAGAAGATATGAACAGGTACCTAGAGTATTTTCAGTCTTAAATCCAGTGGTGATCAAGATTTGTAGTCATATGGTATTGCATCTTAGAAGCACAGAGTCACAAAATAGCTTGGGTTGAAGGGGACCTTAGAGTTCATCTAGTTTCAACCTCCCTGCCATGGACAGGGAATGTTCCACTGGACCAGATTACTCAGAGTCCCATCCAGCCTGGTCTTGAACACCTCCAAGGATGAGGAGTTCACAACCTCTCTGGGCAACCTATTTCAGTGCCTTGCTATCCTTGCAGTAAAGAAATTTTCCTAAGAAGAAGTTTTTGTGTGTTTCAGTTCTTGAAGAAGCACCATAGTCAGACGGATTTGTTAATCTTGCAATGTGTGGTTTGCCCAACATTTTGAAATTTTGCTGAGTTCATCTGTCCAATTGCTTGACTCACCTTCTGCACTTAGTTTTTTGAAGCGTGAATTTCCATAAAACAGAGTCCTAGTGTGAGTCACATTTTATTGGTGGTTGCTAAATGTAGTAGATATCCCCTGTTTTAATATAAGCACCTAAAATACACCTAAAATGTATTTGCACAACTTTATTGAAATTTTCTAGATTTGCTGAAATCAGTGGAGAGTTATTCATTCACTCTGTCCCTAATTCCAGCCCGATAGCTTACACCTACCAGTTATGGCCTCTAACCTGTAAAAGCAAACGTTCATCTTCCCCCTCAAACTCTATTAATACTTTGTAATAACAGCATAATCCTTTATTTGGACTAGAAATACTGGGATTTTTTTTTCCCAGATAAGAAATGCAGCTACTTACATTGGTATCTAGTGAATGAATACAACAGCTTTTCTCAAAATCAGAGCTCCTCCTGGGCTGTGGGATCATTGTGTATTTTTGTATGGAAGCTGTTCTGACTTGTTTCCCTTTTGAAATGGAACCCTTGAAAGCTACAGCTGCAATTATGAAAATGCATGAGGAGTTCAGAGTCTTTTTGAGAATTTACTCATCTCCCTTTGACAAGGCAGCAAGTTGTATGTGAAAGACCTACATCAGATGCCTATGTTTGTTATGCACTCCCATGGTAATAGGTTTCTTGCATTATGTCAAGGTTTAGAATTTTCTTTCCTTTTTCAGAAATCCTGAAATTTCTGTAGAAGGAAAGATTCCTGTGACTATTCTACTCCCTCAAATTTTAAATAAAATTATGGACTTCTGGGAGCAACTTACCTTTTATTCCCAAGGGATGGAATGGCAAGACAATTGCTGACAGTGAATAATTATTTTAATGGTAGAAGTGAGGCACAGTTGACATGAGTAGGAGGGTGTTTCCTAAAGTCTCACAGTAGGATCCAGGAAAGAATAGAAATTACAATTCCTATAGACAGAGAAAGTATTTAATACACACTGTTCTATCTTACAGTCTTGGCATTTCAGGCGATGGAATCTCCTGAAGACTTATGAAAGGGGTACAAGTTAAAGTTTTGTCATGCTTCCTTTTTCATATCTAAAACTCAAAAATCTCACTGTTTGAGCCACATGCTGGTCTACAAGACCTAGCACAAAAGAGCATAAGTGAAAACAACTGATCATAATGAAACAAAGTAGAGAAGAAAACCTAGGCAATCACAAATATCAGGTAATTATGAAATCAATAAGCAATTCAGTAAGTCAGAGAAAATGCTCACTCTTTCAGAATAAAAGCCAGTGTATGTGCAATAATAGATACTATGTCAGATCAAATTGGCCAAGCTTGTAGAGTCATTGGCTTGATTGTACATGAAAATATTGACTGGCACCACCAATTAAAAAAAAAAATATGCAAGGAAAATAATACATAGCCACAATGACATTGGCTATAGTTAAAAAGATAAGAATATAATCCTGAAGTTAATGAAAAGTTAAATTCTTGGTTAACTTCAAATAATATTTCATCCTTGCCTGCTTCTAGTTCCCTATATACTGTGTCTATATGTAAAGGGTAAGCTGAGGAAGACTTTTTGCTTAAGGTGTGCAATAAAATGCCCTGATAAGATAGTTCTTCCTCTTGAAAAGAATACCTGACTATTGCCTTTGTTTCTTTATTCCACAAAAATATAAGAAATGTGAATCCAATCTCCAGAAACACTTAATCTTGCTTGTGAAAATATCATCAATGGTTGACAGAAAAATGTTTTGTTTCTGTTTTGCATCCTACACACAACTATTTCCTGTACTAGAGATCTTGGCCTTATCATATTAAAGTATGACAGGCTAAAAACCACCCAGATGAGATGAAGCCTGTGGAAGCTTGCTTTTTTTGATTATTATTTTTTGAGTGCACTATTTGAGCCAGCTGTGAAGCTTCCAGACGTTTCCTCTACAGCAAGTACTGGGTTAAGATTAAACTCGGCAAAACGCCTGAAGAGATACTGAATAGATTTGATACAAATTACACTGTCCTGCTGGTTTGAAAGTACACATTACTAGAATCATTAACCATAATCATCCTCAATTACAAGCACTGTAAGCACACATACAGCAGACCAATAAATGAAGCCATTGTTTCCATGCAATGCCCATAATTTAGAAAGACATGGCCACCTCATCCACAATTTGACACAAAGATGTAATCTCCAATAGAATATTCTGAATTCTTTCTGTGCTCTGAAATTTATGCCACTTTCATGCCTCTTTTTTCCCATTCCTACTAAGAGAGTCAGTCTTTCTATGTCTCATTATCCTAGCTCATATAAAAAACACATTTTCTATTTGGAGAGGACTCAAAGAGCTTTTTATGAATTCCCATAAGCAGCCAGCAGGGCTCACCACTCCAAAAGTTTTCTCCATGAGAATCTTTCATGAAGTAACATTGTTGACAAATTTCCACTGTGCAAACAGCAACTGGTAAAGGTACAGTCTGTGATAAAAATGAAAGAGCTAATTAAGAGATTTACTATCTAATTCTGGGTCATCTCCTACTGTATTAGAGTCTTCCTGCCAGTCCTGCATTTGAGCAGTGCTTGCAGCAGGTACAGCTCACATACAGATGGAGAATAAAGTACATTTTAATAATGTATACTCTATTGTATGGTGCCAGTAAGTAATGTTATGGGGGGGTACTATTACAGTAATCTTTAAATTGTTTCCTACTACTTTCTCTAATGAAATGACACTTTTGAGAAAACAATTTGCTATGGTAATGGAGGTATTGAAATTCCCTCCTGGTTTCACTGGGGTAAGTAAATATATCTTTTGTACTAGCATATAGGCATACATTACTGCAGATTGAGTTGATAACACTACTTATTATTAGAGCTGCCAAATATTTTATAATAGGAGGGTTTATTTTCATTTGCTCATAGCCTTAAAAATTTATATACTTGACTTAATAATTCTTACACCACTTCTGTCACAAAATCAGAGCATTTTTACCTGTTTGGTGAAAATTTTGCTTAAATGCTTTATTACCTCTTAGAGAGGAATTAATGAGGTCAATTCAATCTTCTGCCTATCTCAAAATATAAGTACTTTCATTTACCCTCCTGGGTTTTAGAAAACAAGATTTGAAGGTGTTTTGAGGTCTGGTGTACACATTTTTTGTCCCTGTGGAAAATGATCAAAGGTTAGACAATTTATAAAGTTTTTTTAAATTGCAATTTGAGCTGAGTTGGAGACAATTTAAGACTTCAGCAGGTAGCATACTCTGAGGAACCTACACTGACTATGCCAATTGGTGACATTTTCCCAAAATGAGGTTGCCAACTCCTACAGGGCTGTCTCTGACCTTTCCCAAGCTCACAATGTGCTAGTGAGCAGTGCTTTTGATGCTATCCCATCTGTACTGTGTTTGGAGAGCACTGACCCAAGCTCTGATGTGGAAGGTTTCTTAGCTATTGATGTTTGTTCTGTTAGAAAAAAGTGAAGGAAGGTGAAGCAGAGACATCATGTTGCCTCTGAAAGCCAAAGCTGTGTAGTTCTGCTGTTTGGAGGGGAGGTCAACTCTGTTCTCTTTGGCTACATATATAATCTCCCCCTAGCAAAAATCTTCCACGGATACAAACAGACACCCTGAATAACATGGCCAGCTCAGTCATTGAGGCCTGAGGGAGCCGAGGGCATTCTGATGAGATACATAAGATGTGAGAACAGAGGAGCTCCAGAGCAGGGAGCAAAGTGCCATGGTGAATCATGCTCCGCTCTGCGGGAATCAGCTCTTGGATCACACCCACATTGCCACCAAACTGCCTAAGCAGGTGCACAGGAGAGAACCAGCAAAGTTCACACTGCTGAACTTTCTGCTCAGAGAATCATTTGCTAAGCTTTTCTACAAGCCATTCTCACAAAAAGAAAAGTTTCTCTAAGTCTAGTCCGAATGTGGCATTTTTACATGAGGATCCTCCAGCAAAAATTACAATTCAGGATTCCTGAGTCTTATGAAACAATTGGGAACTTTCTGAGTTGTTTTTTTTTTGTCTTTAGGAGGAAGTTATGACAACAAGCTGAAACTAGCTCAGCAAAATTCTATACAGTTGGGAGCCTTTTAAATAACTCTGTCCAAGAAGCTTTGGGAACACATTAAAAGGCCTTTGGCCATTGGCAGAGTTGTTTCTGAATATAGAGACTAGTTACTGTAAATGGGAAATTTAAGCTCCACATTCTTTTTAGATTTACATCACCACTGGAAAGATTTGAACACAATAAGCATGTTATTTATTGCTTGGTCAGAGTAAGGGTTAGTTTGGCACCACAACAGGGATAGCTGAGAATATGAGATGTGGTTAAAAATTGCTTGCAGGGGATTTTTTAGTAGTATTTAAATTGAATCAGGAATACATCCTTTGATACTGGGTTATGAGAAGGGGGATAGTATATGAGAGGATATATTTTCCAAAAATATTTGGAGTTATTGCTGTTCTTGACTTTTCTGGCTAGTTACTGAATTGTTTCTGACTTCACTCTAAACCTGCAGAATATTACATCCTGGAAGTTCAGCATATTCCCAAAGTTAGCAAAAATCTTCCCTCAGAAATGAAGTCTTGATCTTTATTCAAATAAAGACTATTTTTAGCTAAACTAAAAATATAAATCTTTTCCTTAAAGTGTATAAACTCTCCTGTCATTTAACTTTGGTAGCTTACGTTATCTTGAAAATAATATATTAATTCCTTTGGGAATTAAAGAAGAAGGAAAGTAATACAATGTCTGTCTAGGTAATACCTTTCAGTTACTCCCGAAATAAATCTGATATTGTCATAATCTGGTTAGATCAGCTCTGTAGTTCTGTTAAGAAAGGTCTTTTAAAATTTATGGTCTCCACTAAAAATAGTCAAAGATGATGAGACAAAATTACTCTATTACTTTTAAAGGTATTAGAGTAATTCAGGGAGCCTGCAGAACCAAATGGTTTGAGATTTAAAAGAACGGAAAAAATCAATCTACCAATTCAACAAGTATACTAACTTGTAAGCAAAAGGTGTCTTGAATAAATTGTTCCTTGGTTTGTTAGTAGCTGTGTGGACTGAACATTCAATTTTTAGCTGTCATTTCTCCTAAAATTGTCATCTAAATGAGGTAGTCTTATTCCCACCTTTGGCACCCATGTAGAATATGTGGGGAGGTGTGTTACAGAGGCCTTGAGATGAACACTAATGAAGTTATATTTTGAGCAGTATTGGCAGGGTCAGTATGGATTCATAGCTAATGATTATATTTGTTTTTTAATTAACTGTTTAATATGATATAAGGAAAGCTCTGTTTGTCTCATCTAGGCCCTGCATTACAAGGCTTGTAATAAGCTTGTTTAAGTTCAATTGACAGATAAAACTTCTCTCCTAACACAGTTGAGAGTAGTGTACAAATAAAGCAATACCATTTTCTGCAAATATTTGCCAAGTACATACAAAAGGACTTCTGTCAAGCTTGCATTTTTTTTTTTTTAATGAATATCATGCCTCTACTACCCGTTTCAGGAGCTAAAATCTTCCTTATCACATTGATAAGGGAAAAAAAACCAAAAAATCCTGACTGTAGCTTTGCTGAGAGGGATGGCATCATTTGGGTAGATCTCCAGCCAGCAATAGGTACCAATGAGGGCCAGGAGACAGAGTCACATTCAAAAGGGAACGGGTGACTGAGACAACAGTTTGGTCTTAGTTGAACAAACTGAAAATAAGAATACTTACCTGCAATAAGGGGAAAAGAATCTGTTAAGGAAACAAATGTTAGACTCTGTAGATCATGACTTCCTTGTGAAATCAAATTGATAATCATGAAGAATGAGTTTTGAAAGGCTAAATACATTAAAATACTTTTCTGAAATACTGTTCTGTAAACTTAGTAATTTTGCAAAACTGAACAGGGGAAAACATTCCCACAATTTTTATAAGTACATATCTTTGCTATGGGGTCAGAATGTACAACTATGGAGGCAGTTGAAGTAAATTTATTTAAATTTTAGCCAATATTTAAATTTCAGAATTAGATTCAAATTGCTTATGAATTTCTACTTTTTCTGTACTTGTTCTACTACTTGGAATGTATAAGAACTAATCAGAAATTATAGCTTTTATTTCACAAAATATTTTTTCAAAGTGACTTTACAAAACTACTAATTAAGAAGAAAAGGGTTTTCTTTGTTGGATTTTTGTTTGTTTGTTCGTTTAGGATTTTGGTTAAGGAGTTTGTTTGTTTTAGAGGGGTTGATTTGTTTTGTTTTTTTAAGAAGATTTAAACCTAAACTTCTGACTAATTAAGTCTTCATTTGGAAAACATTGAAATGAGATTTCAGTCATAAAAGGTCACAAAGTTTTCCTCTGTCGTTCCTCACTAGTAAAAAGATCTGTTATACAGCTGTAGGAGTCTGTGGGCTGTGATTCCCATCCATGCCTTAAATTCCAGATGACTCAGTGAAACAGACATTCTCAAAGCTTCTAGGGGTTTTGTTTCTGAAGAATTGTTCTCATGATTTCTTACCTTCCTGGAAATTCTTGGGTGGTAAACACTGGGAGTCAGAATTATGGGTGTATTTGTGGCTTCCCACTCAGCAGCCACCAGATAGTTAAAATAATGGTTGGGTTTTGTTCCAGGTGTGTTACACTCAAAAACAAACATTCTTTCCCTGAGAGTTTATCTTTTTCTGAGAAAACATTTAGCATGGGAAAAAATACAACTACCAATCAAAAATGTACTTTTTATTTCTTCTGGAAATATGATAAAGAGTAGCCATTTTAATACAGGAATAGAAGTTAGGCATCTTTCATTTCTGAAAGGATCTCATCACCTCATGAAATGCATGTTCAGAATTATTCCTAAAAACCTTGGGTATGTTTAGTTTTATTAAATTGATGAAGGACTAATTTGTATCAGAACAGGAAGGGAAAAAAGTGTCCCTCAGTACTCTTTAGAAAGTAATCATTTAGACCTTGTGATGCTCTCTCCAAGGAAATTCTGGAGGTCCTATCACTCAAGATCTTTGCAAATAAAATTAGGAAACAGGAGAATACCTTGTCTGTAAAAGGCAGCTGGGAATATTCAAGGCTGCTCATCTAATTCTAATTTTATTACTGAAAAAATAATGCAACAGGAAGAGCAAGTCTTCATTTAAAGAGAAGTTTTTAATGAGGTTGAACATCTGAAAGACATATCCAGATGTACAGACTAAACTGATCACATAGCTATCAAGAAACTAATATGTGTGTGTTGTACAAATTTCCTCCTACTCACAGGCATGTAATTCTATTCAGTCGCCATGCACTGTCTTTGCCAAATATTCCCCATTATCTTTAATCCTTTTGCCTTTTAGCCTAAATTCCTTTGGATAAACGGTATATATTATTATAACTTTCTATTTGTGTGTCATGTCTGTTCTCTTAATTCTGACAAAATTGGAATAAGCTGAATTTGTTGTAAAGATAATTAATGGTACTAGAAAATTTACGAAAATAGACAGGAAGGAAAAAAGAAAGTCTATTGGTGTCCTGTAGGGCCAAAGCACATTCATAAGTACCAGAAATACAGCAAAACCTTCAAACAAGACTCATATCTTCTTAGGCACCTCATATTTTCTTAGCCACCTCTATAGTACACCAAGTTCATTAGTTTATATGCTCCAGGAAATATTTATAAGCTTTTGTCTTACCTGCAATATTCCCTGAGCTTAATATCCTGCATTCCTGAAAACAGATTATAAATAAGTAATTTTATTTTTTTTCCCAATATGAGTATGACCTCGGATTAGCAAAGAAAGGATCAAGTGTTAGAAACTTCCCTGATTTCTTTCTCTTTGAACTAAATCTATGAATAACTGTGGCAAGGGATTTTTTTTCTCATCTGAGATACTTTAAAAATGTAGAAACTTATCTAAACCTACTTATTGTGTAAGTCTACAGTGCCCAGTGTCATCTTCTGATGGTAATGGTATCCCCAGTATCTGAAATCTAGATAACTATATCATGGTTATCATTGGCTGTTATTAAACTGTTTTGGGAGATCAGGCCATATTCACCAAGTTTTTCTGGAGCAAGCTGTAAAGTGTCCAAACAAAATTAGCTATTTCTACAAGCAGTTCCATAATTATGACCAACAGTGAAGAAGAAATCATCAACTCGCAGTCACACAGAATTAAAAGTCATAAGCATGGAGAAAAGAGGAAATGAGTTGACAAAATTATGTATTTCTAACTACCGACAACTGTTTTATACTCTGGTGATATATTTTATGAAAATGTCTCTAAATTAATTGGTGATTAGTGTAGAGAAATTAGCTGGAGTTTTTTATCAACTTGGAAAATTCAGGGAAGAGCATAAAAGGAGGTTTTAAATCTGCCATTTAATAACTGGGTATATTAAAAATCCAGTTCATCAGACAAAGTTAGAGCAAAGTTCAAACCGAGAGCATTGAAGTACGGAAGGATCTGAAAAGAAAGCTACACACCCATAATGGGGCTGGAACAACTATGCTAGTTTCTATTTTCTATTCCTTTTAAAGATTATATACTGGAATTGTGTTTGTAGCCCTGTACCACACCACAGGATGAAATCTGGGTAATACCTGGTCCTGTGATATCAATCCCTGTGCTATCATCTCCCTGATGGAGAGATGGCTACAAAACACAGTGGGTGTTGAACACCTTTGACATAGTTCTATCAAAATCTTCTGCATCTTTTTTTCAGTCACAGTAAAAATTTAAATGGTCTAAATAGTTTTGCACAGGCTTTCTCTACCATCTTCATCCTCTTATGTGTATGTTTGATATGTGATATGTAATACCAGAGAGTCAGAGAAACACTATTTTTTTCCTCTGTAGAATTATGGCCTCCATCTCTTGTTTAAGGCTCTGAAAATCTTAACCTCGTTTTGCCCCAAAGAGATATTGACTGTAATCTTATGTCCAAACTATCTTTGGGTGTAGTAATATGTCTGTAAATATCTGGATCCTCTGGGGTTTTTTTAAGTCACATTTGCCACCTGGTAGCATGCATTCATTAAGGAGGCTGTTGTCACCTTAGACTTTTCATATTCATTCAGCCATTTTTTCCTGACAGTGAGACATTCTGTCATTTTGAAAGGATTACCTACCCTGCATTATAATTCAGTGTCAGCACATCCAAAGCTATAAAACCGTCTAAGTGATGGATCTCTGCAAATCTTCTCCTTTTTTTCCATTCTATATTGTCACATTGTCAATCAAGACAGTCCAGACTCTTCTGGTACATAGGAACCTTCTTGAAAAAAACAGAGTTTTTGAAGAGCATACACTTGTATGATGGAATATTTTAAGAAATTCACCATAGGATTGACTGTATGGTTCATTTGTGTTCATAATTTGCTGCTTGAAAAATTATAGTAGAGAGATCAAGTGAGAGTCTGTGCTTCTCAAAAGCTATAGTTTATAAGTCAGGGATCACAGCTAATTTGCTATCTTTGAAGAACAAAATAGCTACAAGATCAAAATAGATAACAATGTCAATGACACTGAAAGTACAAAAAGGGTGATGATCAAGGCTTTCATTTGTGTCTGAATGAGTTAGATCTTGGGACATATTCCAGTAAAAGGGGATTATGTCTAGAAAATTTCCCCTGTATACCTTAAGCTTTTTAAATCATGGCTAGTTTTATCTTTCTGTGACAGTGAGGTGTATGGTGACCCTGTAAATCATAGCAGACTGAGTTTCTGGAGGCTGTGGCTCACAGGTGCCAGCCATTCACCTCACTGATTTGGCAAATCCCAGCGACATGCTCTGCTGCAAAATAAGCACCTGGTAGCTGGGTAGTGTGTGTCCTGTGAGACCAACCACCCCATAATGTATATTTGACCAATGCACAATGTTTTGCTCTTATGACCTTTCCCTCAGTGGATTCCTCCTCCTTCACTGCTTCCTGCACATGACAAAGCAGAGTTACTATAAGAAAGTGACCCTCTTTTCTTTCCCTTTCTAGAAATGTAAAGCTCTCTTTTCCTCAAATAAGAGGAAGACTTGACCTGTCCATCTTTGGGGATCTTGTGCTATTTCGCCTGGGTGAGTGGCGTTGGAAGAGACAGAAATGGGGACTGAGGGAGGAAGAAAAAAAGGGAAAAAACTTTGTTCAATGCATCTGAGTAATATCAAGATCAGACTTGATTCCTGAGTATTTGATCTAAATTATTTTTTGTCCCCGTAAACATAAGAATTTGCATAAAACACAAGTGGCCAACAAGACAGAATATTTCTCTATTGCACTAAATCATACTTATTTTTCACAACTTATTTCTTATTTGGAAGAACTTTTCATGTTCTTTTATTCAACTATTCCCTTTTAGTGTTTATGTACATAGGCAAGATATTAACTCATCATTTTGGAAAAACTTTGTTTTATTTGTTTTATTTTCCTTGGTTACAGGAAATTTATTTCTGCAACTACAATATATGATTATTAATTTTAAACAACAAATTGGTTTTGTTAGTTTTTTTTATTATAAAAAATTTGTTATGTTCATAAGTTTCAAAGTAAAAAAAATAAATCCAAATCATTAATATTTATTTTCTGTGCTGCAAAAAAATCTAGCAAGAATAACATTACTTTTCTTATTCTGATACTTCTGAGTTGGAAGGCAATTTTACATGAGAAGAATTTACTTGAAGTTTTTTTTGCTGTTTTAGTTGGATTTTTCTGAGCTGCTACTAGGTTCTCAGAAAAAAATGACCTTTTTTATCAGATTTTTTTAAGATTCTGTACATGCCACATCACATTAAGGTGATCCACCTATTGACCTAATTAGCTTGGATAATTCTAATTGATAGTGTTAGGAAAAATATTTGAAGTTTCAGATTTTTTTTTTAAATGGTAGAAAAAGATTTCATACATCTGAGCTTCTTATATTTATACTCTATATATGCTCATATATAAATATGTTGAGCATACCCATTTTCAAAACTTATGGGAGTTTTTTTACTACTCTCTCACTAGAAACAAAAATATGCTCCCTCCTCTGACTTGCAGAGACATAAAAAGGACCAAACTTCATAATCCTTTCATTTAACATGACAGAGTGAGAGTAAAATACATGATTGAGATGATGAAAACTTAGAAATGAGGAAATATTATGGCATGGCATGGCATGGCACGGTGTGCTCTGTTTGTCCCATAATATAATAATACATAAACTGCCTGGGGCAGTGCTACTATAAAATGAGTTCTGTAGTCAGAATCCGGTATTTAGGTCACCATTCTAAGATCAATATCAAATTCCTTGGCATTTAAGCCATTTAAGACTACATGTCTTAGATACAGCTCTAATTTTTCAGGCCTTCACCTCTCAAGTTGTGTAAACAGCGCTTCCTCATCTCAAAGTATCTATATATAGGATATCTATATATAGGATAATGGTTCAAGCATAAGTTATATCCTCCTGTAAGTTCCAGTTCAGCTTCTGAAAGCCACTTGCATAACAGCTAACAGTGATGCTGCGGGGTCAGGCTAGGCGTGCCCCCACGTACGTCTGCAGGGACAGACAGACATATATTTCACAGGGAAACTTCATTGCAAGGGAGACACTAATTGACTCATTTCTATTTTCTTTTGCCTCTAAACAACTCTGTTGTCCTGCATGTTAGTCCACATGTAGGAAGGCTATACGGCTTGAGAGAGTGGGTATTTTGGGCTGTTAAATCTCATTATTATTAGATTTAGTCAGGGCTTATGCTAGGGCTCTTGCTGGCTTTTGTTCAGGGTTTTATTCATTCTTTATCAGAAGATTATGTTCTTTGTTTCCTGTATATTGCCACTTTGATTAATGCTCCCTGATATTCTATATGCTTTAAGAGTAAAGCATCTTGCTGCCATCTGGGCCCATGGTTACAGAAACACAGAGCCTAACATGCAAATTTTTTCATCTGCTTGTACAACGTCTATAAACACCATCTCACCAAAAAGGTTTTCCAATATTTAGCCTCTTCATCCTCCATGTGAGTGACAGAGAGCTGTGCTTTACTGCTGCACTGTGGTTAGAGGACCATGTTGAAATGCAACACTATCAAAGGATGATTCAGTGTATTAAAAGGTGAAATGTACATTCGGATTGGATTTTTTTGTCTTTGCTAAAATATTCTTAAGGTGATAAATACTGGCTTAACCTGAGTAATTCTATACCTCCTTCAGCTCATTTTGAAGTTGTGTCACTGTTGAGCAGATTTCTATTAGGTATTGCTCTTTGTGAAAGTCTCAATTATATTTCAGCAGTTCATTTCTTGAACATACCACCTTTCCCTTACATTAGGTAGGTTAAATTTTTTATAGAAATGTCAGATACCATACCACTGAAATTATTGATTCTATCAGACAGATTTCACAGTCTTTGTAAGAATTGATTGCTCCTGGATTTTACTTCTGTTTTTAAACACAGGATCTGATGTGAATTTCACTTCTACGGAAACCAACCCTTTCTAATATGATCTTGTTTAGTGGGTATTAACATGTTGCAGTGTTGTTTTTTAAATACTAACTACCAAGATTAAAATTAGTCACTTTAAAAATAAAATTACTTGAAAATGTGCTAAATATATTTGTAACTGACTATTTTTTTCTGGATAATAATTTGAAAATAGCAGATTGTGATTGTTTACCAATTTCTCCAAAAACAGATTTACTAAATATGACATAAATGTATGGACTTTATAGCCATTATGCAGCTGAACAAAACATTCAATGCATCCTACCATGATCCCAAGGTCTGGATATTTCAAATAAATATGTTTTCACTTATGGAATATTTTATCTTTTGAGAAATGCAGGTACTAAAGAAATTCTCTGAAATAGAAAATTTTCAGCACATTGAAAATGTAAAATACATTAAATTAGACAGAAAGGAGCAGTACTCTTGAAAAAAAGACCCACTCAATTCCAAGTCAAACTCATCCTCACGCTTTCTAGAATTTAATTTTTAGTAATTTTAAAGAATCTGAAATGGTTCACCTGTTTTCAACGATAATCAGATCTAGGGTCTGGTGAGTAGCTTATGAAAATAAACTCCATAGTTTCTCTGTACATGAAGAATTCTGATACCATGCTAGGGAGATGATATGATTTCCGACCTCTACTCAATTTTTTTACTACTATGAGTGTAATTGAATGTATAAATTAACCTTGTATGATTTAATACTTGTGAAAAATTGTAGTTTAATACTCATGAAAAATTGTAGAGGTATTTTGCATCAATTATAAATGAACTGACTCTTTGATTCATGTTGTAAAATGAAATACAACAAATTATTATTATTCATAGGTTGGAAAAGAGTCCTTGGCTTGGTGTGTGCAAACTGAAACTTCAGTAAAAGTCCAGAGGGGTCTCCTTAGCCTGATTACAGATTCAGTATAAAGTCTGAGAAGAGATATTGCTACTTCAAACAGACCAGGGAAGCATTTTAAATCCTTCAGACAGAAAGTATTCATCTTGCGTTTCATATATAAAAGAGAGAGGAGAGGAAACTAATGCTAGAAAAACAACCTCTTCACACTTCTTATTTCTATCTATTAGTTTATTAAGTTTAACATTGACCTTCACTGATCAGGGGAAACTCTTGCAGACATTGTAAAGGAAACACCTGCCCAAGAAGAAGTAATGACAATAATGTTGCATCAAAACTGAGATTTATTTCTGAAAAACTGTGTCATGTGAGATGGTTTCTGATACTCAATTTCTTCCTACCACCAATTCCTGCTCAGCTCTGTGAAAGGCCTGGAGAGAGTACTTCTTCAAACACATCTCTTGAAAAGGGTTAGCTTGAATAACTTGTAATTTATAACTCCTATAAAAATTCCCCAAGGAATTAGACATGTATAAATCTACGGAAGTACCCATAATTAAATCAGATATAAGAGGAAAATACATGGAATAGCCATGAAATGTCTTGCAGAAGATGTTTTCTTAAGTCATTTAGGAAAAACTCTTACTCAATTGCATATCCTGATTTCACTCCTTGAATTTCCTTTTTTTATGTTGCTTCCTGAAGGGAAGGAAAAAGATAGATCTATAAAAAAATCTTCCATAAATTCCACTTGTTCTGATGGGAAAATCCCACTGCTACAAATGTGATATCATCTTCTTAGTTTACACTGAAACTGTATAAGTAATTAGTAACCTGTGGTGAGAAAAATAGGTGAAACCCTACCTAGGAATGTTTCCTGTTACCAAAAAACTGTACTGTAGATTTTATGTTTCTGTTAGTCAAGTTGTGAATGAGGAAACAAGGAATTTTTCTTTTCTGCAGTAGAATATTTTCCTGTGGGTTTCCCCAGGGTGCTTTATGACGCTGCATGAATCCCACTTATGGTTCAATTGATTCCAGAGGAGGTAATGTAACAACAAATGCTCTGAAATAAAAAAGAAGTGTGCATTTCACATTTAATGCCACAGAGTAATACATTCAGGGCTTAATATGAAATGGTGCCCATTTCACTCTCACAGAGTTTCTATTAAATCTCTTTTTGGGTCTATGCTAATGCCAGTTGGGGGTAGCTGAATAGTGTAGAATTTATTTTCATTGTGGAGGGGCGATAGGTGCAATTGAAACTTTGACTAACTTTTCATTATTGGAAGAGTAATCTCATCCATCAGTGCCAAGATCAGGAAGTTGGTGTCATATATCAAGCGTCATTTAACACATGCACATCATTCCCAGAGATCAATTATTATAATATTTATTTTAAACGGCACAGGTTGGAATCAAGAAAGTGAGACATCCATCTTTATCAGTTACATACCTTTAATTTCTAACAGTGTTAGATGCAAATTTGGTGGTACAGCAGGGCACACTCTAAATTTTGTACAAGTAATAATTTTTAATTTCATTTAGACACATCCCAATTTATCTTCATCTTTCATCTCTTAGAATTCAATAAATTCCTGCTTTATGAAATCAGTCATGAAACTCTTTTCTGAATAACCCATAATAACAACAACAAGATGTTGTTAAACAAGAGGTGACTGTATTAGCTTGCTGTAACAGCTAAGGCACAATTTGAAAAAAGAAAGGTTTAAATAGGTATTAATTTCCCTTCCCCCTCTGCACAGGCTAGTCTTTGGGTCTCCCTCCTCTTTGTGCTCCTTGCTGAAGTGAAAACTTGTATAATGGAAACATGACAGAAAACAAAACCAAAATAAAACATCTCTAATATAAGCTGAAACTTCCTAATCAATTAATTTTCATTTTATAGTCATAGATGCCCCAACCACACATTTCCCTCCACCCACTCTTCTCTCCCATAGCTTGTCCTTCTTTGCTAGTGGAAATCTTGAAATTTAATGTCAAGGAGCCTGCTGCTAGCTTTGATGTTAATAATTTGCCCAAACTGACAACAGATATAATCACTTTTTAAGTGTTATCAAGAACAGCTGCTGTGAAAATAATTCAGTGTGTGAGATGGGGGTGGGGAGAAAGAGTGGCTGGTAGAAAGAGAGGGTTGGATCATTATGCATGCAGAACACCCATTACCATATCCCAGAATAAAGTGAAAGATTCTCTGTCCTGCATTCCTGCACTAAAAGATACCAAGAAAAGAAGTAACTATTGTGATACTGAGAAAACAGATAACACACAAATTTAAGGAATGAAAGCTCAAAATTCTGAAACAGTCATAGAAAATTAGACTGGACATAAAAAAAAAAAACAAAGTCAGCAGATCCCACTAAAGTTAGAATTTAAAGAAGAAGAAAGTAGGTAAGAAGAAGAAGTAAAGAAGAAGAGAGTAATTAGTTTAAAAGAATTCAAATAAAAGTTGCAATACTTTACATAGTATGCTCCTGTGATTTTTTTTCTTATGTGGTGGGGAAGGATGGATGTGTGGATATGAGCATGTATGCACATGTACATCTGGTGAGTACAAATGATATTCAGCAGGACAACTGTGGATCTTCCTACACTCATGCTGTGTGCACTATAGGGAAGCTGGGGGAAGCTTTTCCAATTCCCACCTTTGGAAGCAAGAGAAATGAGAACCATCAGAAAAACAACAGCCACCTCTCAGAAGTGTTTTACTCACCCTGCAGTGCACAATGGAGTCAAAGACAAAACCAAAAAAAAAGGAAATATCCATCATCAGGTTTAGATGACCTCATCTCCCTCAGTGTTGGCCCTTTTAAGGAGCTGATGTTTGACAGATGGAGGGGACAAAATCCAGTCTCTGTTTACTCCCAGCACTTAATTCTTATTTACCTTTCTGTGATGACATCTCACAAGAAGATGGTACTGCGAGATCTTTTCTGAGCCCAAGTCATCCCTTTTGGTTGTGTGAAAGGGTGTCAAGTCCACTGGAAAGAAGGAAGGAGATGAATGTGCAGGAGTTTCCTTCCCTGCTCCTTCCGTGGAGGGAGGATGAAGAGGCCAGGCAAAGCCCAAGAGCATTTTACAGCCCCACAGTACTCCTCACTCAAGCAGTACGTGAAGACTAAGGCTTCAAATATTGCATAACAGCATTTGGCAGAGAATATCTATTAGAAGTCCCAGAAAACCTATTAGCAGGGGAATTTGCAGACAAATCTGACATGAAACATTAGGATTCAGCAGACCTTTCTAAAAAGCCTGAAAAATACTGAGAACTAGTTAGAAATACTTTGCCAGCATGTTGAAGTCAGGGTTATGATCCCACAGTGCAGTACATCCTTATACTTCTGTCAGTAATTTGGAAAGTTGCATTTGACATTTTAACCTACATTCAAATGCAAAAGTTCAGTTTTCTGGGGTTTTACAAGTGCTGAGGAACATAATACTCTTGGGAGCCATCAATTTCTGTCCTGCATTTTAATACCTATTAACTGATTACTGCAGAGAATAGGACACTTTGAGCAGCTGGGGCAGCATTCACCTGTGAACTGGGCCTTTTCCAACTCTAGCAAGAAGCAAGCTAGACCAGAAGAGGAGATCTTATAAGAATGACATAATAATAATTAAAGTAAAAAGAAAACCTATATAGAAAAGGAAAATATAAACTGGCAGCAGTGATCTCCTGTTTTCTATGCTTTTTTGACCTTTTGCTCTTCTCATTTAAAATGACCAAGAAAAGCATAATAAGTACTAAATACTTTAATGTGATAATTTAATTCTACCTGCAGTTATCTGAAAATACACGAGAAGAAGAAAGCTTTTACAAATCATGAAGTGTATTTCAATATTTATTGAGTTCTAGCAAAATAAGTTGCAAAGAGGTGCAAAGAGGTTCAAGTACCAGTGCAGGTCTGTTGTCCGTGTTTAATTAGCAGGTCATCTATTCTTACTTTTTTAAAATAATTTGACTCACATTTCCCAGGCTACCAACTGTTACTGTATCATCTTACTTCCATCTGAGTGGAAGGTCATATCTGTGACATTATGTCTTCAATTGACATTAAAATTATATCATAAGGAAGATGCAAATTAATTTTCAAAAGTGGTGTGCATGCATTTGTAAAGTCAGTACCAAAACACTTCTCCTCCAAAGGATAAAGGGAACAAATGTGTGATAGATGCTACCCATCTTGACCAAAGATGTGCTGAGAGTTTTCTGATATTACAGTGTTCATCATGCTCTAACAACCTAGAAAGGTAAGATAAATGCTCAAATAGTCTATAAAAGAAAAGAGCACCTTTACATCTCAAGAAGCAGCTTGAAACAGCAGAGCTTTCTTGCAGCAAAAGAGCAAGTTAGCAAATTAGATAACAATTAAACATGTGTTTTATTCCCTCCTTGAATGAATAACAAAAGTTTCTGTCCTAATATTCAAGTGAAGAGTTGGCTGTTCAGCTGGTCATGTATCTGCTAAAAAAAAATAATTAATCACTAGATGGCAAAAAACAATGAATCGTACATTTTAACGTTACTTATTGCAGTTGATTTCCTACAGAACAAACCGACACAAGTGACGTTGTACCCATATAAGATGTGCTCAACAGAGATGAGAAAACTGAGCCTTCAAAAATCCCTAGCCTAAATGTTACCACTTTTAAAAACCATTCAAAACTGTTCTTCCAGACTGATACAGATTTATCAAATTTTGGGGGCTTTTTTATCTTGATTAGATCAGAAATTCTATTAAAGTTGATTTAAAATAATAACATTGTGTTATTTTTTGGACATGTTGTTTGGACATCAACCAAAAGAACTTCCAAATGACCATTACTAGGTCATAGAGTAATGAAATCATTCTGAATAAGCCCTGTATGACAAAGGAAGATTAAATTGTAATTACAGCTGGAACAGCTGCAATGAACCTTATGCATGAACAAACATGAACAAATGTGTGTAAATTATCTTTTTTTGCATACAAACTAGTAATTGCTGTCACGTGCAAATAGACATTAACACAATATCTTGTACAGCATCTGAATATAATAATATGATTTTTTTGCTGGCATCTGAATTATGTCCACTTCAAAATTAATTTTTTAGGTAATAAATTGTTCCATTTGGAGTTTTATTTTCAATTAAATTATTCTTAATTAATTAATTAAATAGACTGAAGTAGAAATGCCCTTATTGCATCTTTGCAGATAAATAAATTTTGGAGAAATTAATAAGTTTGAGTGTATCAATGCAATTCTTTTTCAAATTTCTTGTTGTAACAAATTTTTTATATTTTACATTTTACTTTCTTTCCATTAAAACTTCCCTACATTGCTTGACTTCACATCCTTCTGACATTCCATGGATTAAAATTAAGAAGTAAGAGACCATGAGGTAAAATCTTTTTCACAGCTATGAAAATAGCTCTTGTGTAAACCTCTTTGCACACACTGAAGGAGATCCAATGGGAGCTGTCTGTGGATAAAGTCGCACAGGAGGTCAGTTGTATTGTGCCAGACACTTGTATCCATCACTGGCTCGTGCCTCTCTCCAAATGTTGTTTCTGTACTTTCTCCAGGATTTTTTTGCTGAAAGACAATATACATTGTACTTCTCTAAATATATTCAAAATAACCTTCAAGCTAGCAGCGCTGAAATCAGCTCAATGCTTAATGTCTTCTGTTTGTAGGAAAGTAAAGGAAAGATCAGGGAGAGACTTGGCTGCCCTCTATGAATCCTGTCCTTCTTGGACAGGACACTGACAGAGCAAGATAGATATCAAGGCATTTTAAGGTGTTTTATAAGTCTTCTCCATGCACTTAGAATTAGAAGGGTAGGTAACTAGTGCAAGAAAAAGCTATATCACCTCTGTTAATTTTTCATCTGTGAAACTGTTTTAGCCTTTGACAGACTCCACTCAGACAGAAAAAGAACACATTTGCCTCTTATGGCAAAGGACATTAGCATATATAAGACTTGGGCTTTCCACAGGATGTATTGAGTTAAATTCATCAGATTTGTTAAATTGTTGGGAATTTTTCTTTTATATAAAATTAATTATTTGTATATTTGTGAAAAAGTTTGTTTTCTTAACTCAGAAAAGTCATCCAATATGTGACAGTCCACTGAATTTGAGCTCTTTGTATTCTACACCTGAACTAATGGACCAGATGTATCCCAGCATTTTAAGTTTACATTAGAATATCTAATGAATTACTGGGGAATGTTTTTTAGACCAAACTCTCCCCAATGGCAGCCTAAAAACTTGCAATCTTAATAAAGATACTATGCTAGAATTTATTGAAAATTATAGATAAGTAATTTTCCACTCAATGTTTTATGTTTAGCACAGTACATTTTGTTCTCTAGAGGCATAAAGCACATAACATTATTAAAAAGACATCTGACCTAATAACTTTAAGTAACATTTCATAGGACAAAAAGGGGCTCACTTGAAGCTGGAAACAAGTAATTTTGATAGAAATGGGCTTCAGATTTTAATTCCTGCTTCCTAAAAATGGATGTTTCTTTTTGTAAGTTAGTGAAAACTTCAAGCAGATGTTGGGGACAAGTAGAAACCTGACACTATCTGAAAACCTGTTTGAGGAGGGCTTCTGAAGCTTTTCTGACTCCTACATCAGCTGCTGAGAAGTGAGCTTGTGCACAAGGTGTGTTAGGAAGTGGTATTCTTTTGCTACTGCAACAGAGTGAAATCCCTCAGTGCCTTTCAGCCTGGCATCAACAAGCTGGCAGTTTGCCATCTGGAAAACTGACATTTGTCTCCCCTGGGTCTGCTGAAACAGCACTGCTGCAAAACAGCATTCGTACCTAAAGAAAATATAAAAGGGAGTAGAAAGCTTGCTGAGCACAAATAATAGACATGCTGATGTTTTTCTTTAAAATAGCAGGAACTGTTGGCCTTTCAGAGTGTTTTTGTTCAGCATCTTTTATTGTAAAGGTGCTTTTGCATCAAAAGAACAGTGAAAGCATGTATTACATACCGGCCATCTCCTGTTCTATCAGTCAACTAACAGTTATTTTAAGGACTAGTCTGGGTTCTTAAAACAAAATATATTACCTGAATCATTTGCTTTTTTTTTTTTGAGGGGGGGAGGTAGCATTAAGGAGAACATTACAGCTAAAATCTGACAATCTACATTTTGAAAGGAGTAATTTCAAAAGGATTTCTGTTTGTGATAAAACTGGATTATAATAGGGTACTTGCAGAGCCAAACATCATGACTTAGGCCAAACTTTCTCCCGGTGAAAATTACTCCATTGCAGAACATTGAGAGTTCAATTACCTCTTCAGGTCCCAAAATAGAATTAGAAGACATAGGTTGACATGATGAGTTAAGTGCTGGAAATAAAACTGTCATGATAAAAAAGCTTATGATGCAAACACTATTTAACTCTATCTCAACAGTGACAAATTTAGCTTTGGATTAATCTGACTATTTTCTCATGCTTTCAAATGTACAACCTGTTCATCATTGCACAGATGCCAAAACTTCTTATTCTTTATATTTGCCAGTCGTCTAAATGAGATGTAAGTAGTTCATGAGATAAGTTACAGTTACAGTAAAAGAGTAAATTTGATTCTAAATAAGTTTTCATATTTCAAAATCTTTGTTAAATTGAACTGGAAAAGCTGCACTGTATGGCTTACAAGTTTTAAGGAGATAGTAACAATATCACTTTTGAGTAAAAGGGGGAAGATTTAAAGTAAGAGGTGTTATACATTTATTAAATCAAAATGAAAATGATTTTTGAATAATGAAACTTCTGAGTCTTTCATGGGAAAACTACTCAATACTTTCCTTTCAAGGATTTCTCTCCTTAGACATAGGAAAAAAGTTTAAAAGACTGTTTTCTGTTTCATAAATGTGTTATATGTGCACAAATGTCAAGTCAAACCATTATAACACATCCTGACAAAACGCATAATAGTGTGGAATTTTTCCTCAAGGTGAGACTGAAATTCCTTTTAGCAAATAAGTATTTTTAAAAAGTATTTCTTTTAACACAGATTCAGGTTCAGATTGCAGGCCATCCCAGTCTTAGTGTAGATAATACTGGTTAGATATTTTCTCTTGTGTTGGTAGTCTGGTCATCCTAATTCTCTTGCTTCTATAGATTCAGAGTCTTGTCCAATACTCAGATTATTTTTTAGATATGAACAGAGAGCAAATGGAGAACAATAGGAACAAAATATTTAACAGTTTTTCTTTTAAGGAGGTTTACTTTTTATTCTGAGTTACCACTCTTATCCCTTCATTTCATGTCAAGCTTTAATCAATCCATTGGTACTTCAAAGTGGATCTGTCTAATGTCTTGTGCTTGGAACTCTCCTGCTATGGTGGTTTAACACCAACCAACAGCCAAGGCCCTGCAGACCTTCACTCACTCCCCTGGGTGGGACGGGGGACAGAACTGGAGAGGTAAAAATGAGAGACAGCAAAGGCCTTGATTCTGTGTAAGCACTGCACAACAATAAGGAAAACATCCCTGTGCTACCAGTCCTGTTTATAGCACAAGCCCAAAGTATGGCACCTCACTTACTGTGGAAAAAATCACTCTACCTCAAAGCACCTGACAAGCTTCCTCAGAAATATCAGAAATTAAGCTGTGTTAGGGGCTGAGCAAAGGTAGTTTTAACTGGATATCATGCAAAACACTGGAGCTTTCAGCACATTTATCAAGCAGGCATTATTAGCCATGTTTCATGTCATTGGTCTGACAGACATTTAGTTCATGAAAAATTAACTTGTCTATAGGCTTATAATACTTTAGAGTGACTAGAGTGACCTTCTTGACAGGATTCAAAGCTTGGTTGAATTTGATATGGATTTAAAAATTTGAAACGTGAAACTCTTAAGACCCTTCTACTAATTATTTGGTGAAAAAAAGGGAAACTACTAACTGTCCAGGAAGATAATTTTAAAATAAATGTAGATGTTGGAGGCCTCAAAAAGGTTCTTAAGCCTTGGCTTGTTTACTGACAATAAAATTACAAAAATCTAACTTCTGTTCTCAAAAACTGTGATCTAAAAATCAGATAAGGCCCTTGAAAGGAAAGAAGCAATAATTTTTCAAGCAACAACATTTGTAAAAATTGTTCAACTTCAAATGTAGGTGTATGAGGTAGCACTAGGGATAGTCTTTCATAATCGAGCCCTGATTACATCCCTTAAATGATAAATAATAAATTAAGCATTTCTATGAAGACAGCTTTGACGGCAGACAATGGTTAACTTTGAGTAAAAGAATAGATAAAGTGTAAAATAGAGGTCAAAAATACAAATAATCCAAAAGTTTATGAAGGAGAGACTCTCAGCAACCTTTTGTCTGGCAACTTTAATGGTGTAATTTAGTGACTATTTGTTTTGCAGATTAAGTTTGCAGTGTAGTGTTTGAAGGTAGGTCAGTCTTTGGGTTTCCTAAGAGTTACCACCAGATATACTTAGGTCCTGCTATCATAAAAGAATAGAATTAAACAGGTATGTCTCCTCTTCCCATTTGTTCTCCCCTTTTCTTAAAAAAAAAAAAACAAAAACAAAAAAACCAAAAACAGAAAGAAAACTGAAAACATGGAAACAGTTATTTCATACTGTGCCCAAGAGTGAACATCATGCCTCCAGGAATGTCATAAAACATTCAAACTTGCAAGAAGCACAAATGCATGACACATGAACACCAGAAACCAGACAACTTTGTTTAAGAGATCAATGAATATTAACATGTTCATTTTGGAGTTCGCTTTGTCAGTACAAACATTTTCCTTGGAGTCTCCTCACTACTGTTGCTGTCGACTTTGTGGTACTTTACCAGCTGGAAGGCAGGAGAGCAGCACCCCTGCAGAGGACACTGATGCTGCCCAGCGGACGCCCAGGCGGGGTGTGCTGATGAACAGCGCGTCTGGCGCTCTCTCCGCTGAGGCGTGACGGCGTCAGTGCTGTGAGACACTCTGTGCCTCATTATACCCTCGGTGCGTGTGCACACACGGGCTCTCAGCCCTGCTCTCCCCATTTCAGCTTTTCACACCTCGGCTGTACTAATCAGATTCCAAAAACTGGCCTTTGCTTCAGCAATCAGTGCCTCAAAAGAAGGAAAGTGACGAGGCGGAATGATCCTTACCATAGGGATGGGGCATGCTATGGAATCTATAAATGGCACAGCCAGGATGAATAGTATAATTGTACTGGATTTTGCAGACAGTGCCAGCTACTGCAGTAAAAAGGACATCGGAGTAAAGCAGTTAATAAAAGAGAAAGGAGGAGGGGAAAGAGGTAGTGTTGAAAATCATGGAACTGAGAACATTGAGGCTTAAATGCTTTTTTTTCCTCAGACAATGAACTGTCTGCATCAAAGTTAGTCCAATAGCATTTAGCTTTGTGCCTGCTTCCACTGTACCTGGCCACGGGATAAATAATGAATAGTGAGTGCAGACAGAGCTTACAAGAGCTCTATTATTCCCACAGCTTAAACTCTTAATTTAACAGAGTACACAGGACAGTAAGAAAAAAATTTCCAAAGGAGATAAGAAATAAAGACATATTGACAGGACAGAATGGTAAAAATATCTTGCAGGAAAAAAAACCAAAAACTTCTATTCTCAGTTGTTTTATTACCAAAATAATCAGTACAAGCTTTTGTATAGTGTTTTTTCATCCAAGAAGCTCAAAGGGACTTATAAACTATTAATTGAAGGTGAAAGTTCCTCAATATGATATGTGATTCCATTAGCACTTTTCAAAACTTCGGCTCTTAAAAGACACTGCTGAGCCTGAAATCTTTAACCCAAATGGCAGACTTTTACAGGGTGATACCGCAGATAAAACATTGTTTCTAACAAGACATCATAGCTGCACATAAGCATCCTGTGTACATTAAAGAGGAGGAAAGAGCTGTCTGATTTTAAAGGCTTTGGCTTAATGGTCCTTCCACATATCATTATTTTGGCTGAAGAACGTGTCCCAAAACCATACAAAAACAGCATTAGACTTAAAGACTGAAGTAATGAGTCCTAATTACCAGCCCTATTCAGTTCAGATTACCTACCTTTTCAGCATTTAGTGTTCTCTTTCTTTTTTTCTATGAATAAACAATACCTGCATCTAACATATGTCTTTGTGTGCAAGGAAGGAAAAGTATCATTCTATGACATTTCTGACAATTTAGCTTGTACCAAGTCAAAGTAACACCTCAGGGCTTTGTGGTGTTGACCATATACTCAAATTAAGTGAAATGTGCTGTCTTCTCTGTTTGTGGTACTTTCTTATGCCTTCATTTCTGCTTTGCCAGTTTATTCTTTTTGCCACACGTCCAGCCTATGTACTGCTTTAGGATAGGACACTGATACCATACATTCTAAATTTGGTGTTCTTAAAATCCTTCTATAAGCTGCAAAAATTGTTGCTTACTATGTGACTTTGGAGCTAAACTTTCAATGAAAATCAAGACATGTCCTTCAGATGTAGAGATTCAACTTTCTTTCATTACTGTGAGAAGAGGCAAGGGAGAATTATTTATGTCTCTTAGAGTCTTTCAGTGTCTTTGAAAACATCCCCAAACTGACTTATATTTGTTTTGGAAGGAAAATCCACTCCCTCTCCCTTTCACTCTTTGCTAGACTTTTTTTTTAATTTTAGGAAAGGTCTACTGGATAAAATCAAGAGCAATACTTAAGCAGAAAATCACTTTTACCTTTAAAGTTCAAAGCAATATTGACAAGGAAATTTCACAATTGAAAAAAAACAAAAAAAACCAACAAAAAAGAACAACCAACAAATAAAAAGACACAACTGGGAAAAATACTGTGAAGAAGTTTTACAGAGCCTGTTAAGGAAGCAGGCAGTTTCTCTTGAAGCCAAGCTACACAATGGTTATCATGCATGAACTGTGCTGGTGTGCATCTAACAATGTGCAAGTTCTGCGGGCAGATCCCTCCCTTGCCCTTTCAACAAATGTTATCATTTCCCAGGGAGCGCTATCTTTGCTGCAATCTGCACCTGCTCCTCACGGACAGCTCCCCTGCCCGCACGGAGCATGTGCAGTGCCATTTCAGATACTGTCCCATGTCCCTCCCTCCACATCTATCGACAGATCTGAACTTTTCTGTTATCTCCAGTAGCCAACAGCAGGACCTGTCATTGAAGCAAAGAGGCTCTGTATATCTGAGCCACTATCATGCACACCCTTTGTTTGTCCAGTGACAGCGCCTTGTGATAAATGTTTCAGAAATGACATTTGAGATGACAGTGGAGAAAAACTCAAGTAAGAGACTACAGCTCTCAGTGTCTCCTGAGATATGCTGCTGTCAATACAGGAGAAGTATTTATGAAGAGATTAGAATGCAGGTGGGCCAAAATGAATGTATTACAGGCAACAAAACTCTTCCAATTAAATTTATTTTAAGAAGTCACAGCAATAAAAAAATTGTATAGTTTCACAAGATGAGATAGGATTTACCTTGTCAAGAAGATTTAGGGAACTTCTATGGCCAATGGTAAATTTTGGGCTGGGAGGAAAGTCCGTGATATAACTTTACAGGAAAAAAAAAAAGAAACCCATAAAAAATCAAAGATGGCAGAGGTAGAAGAATAAAGTCATTTATCAAAGATGTATTGGAGTACAGAAGCTGGCTAATAGCATAGGCACACAGAATGCAAGATTTGTCCATGTTCTCCTGGCATGGGCAGAGTATGAAGTATAGTTGTCTTGTCTATCAGGTCAACCCGTAAGCTAATCTTAGATGTTGTTTTAACTTGTAATTTGGCTTTTCGTGTAATAAATTCATGACAAATTCCTATGTGAAATGACTGGTATGTGTGGCAAATAAGATACTCTTAACAGTTAACAACTTATAATTTCTGTTGTTTCTTTTTTTCCATCAGTTTATACACAATGCTGCAATTAGGTGATCATTCTGGCATTAATAACCTGTTTGTACGTTACCTTATTTTTAGCACACAGGAATTGTACATTCTAACCACATTTTTCAAAAATTATGTAAACAGGAGAAGTTAACCTGAGGTAGAAATAACACATTAATTAAGAATTGCAATAGTAATGGAAATCAGAGAAAACTGGAGAGGAGGTAAGGTAAATTCAGCCTCCTAAAATTGCAAAATGTTGCAATTCTATTTGTATATGATACTTCAAATTCCTTGGCAGAGGTTAATAGGAGAGAGAAAAGCTATGATAATTGATGTCAGTCATGGACAAGGTTTCTCAGTAAGAAAAATAAGGAAAAAAGTTCTCCTCAAGGGCGGATTAAAAAAAAAATTAACATTGTAACCTGAACAAAGAAAAAAAAGCTCCCCACAGTCCCTGTGGAGAACAAACACAGAAAAAGAGAGCAGCTATACTAAGGAAAGGAACAAAAGAATCTCCCTAGACCAGCACAGACCAAAGTTAAGAAAGGCCAAGTTAACTGAGATATTGTGGTGGCTAATGAGAAACTTGACTGTTTAATATGCTTAACATACTTGCTTCTTTATTTTTATTTTATTTTTAATCTGTTCCCAAATTTTCAGCTAAATATTCACTTTTTACTTGTAACAATTCACACTTTTTCTATCAGCTTCTCTGATGATAGGACTGAGCAACCAATGAAACCCTCTAGGACTGCTGTATCTGATCTGCCCTACTGAGGCAGCACCTACCACCTCCAGTGAACTGCAGGGCGAGACAGAGTGGTGTGCACTTATATCCAAAGGGGCTGAGGTTTAGGGTCTGAGGATTGCACACATCTGGCTGTAGCTAAAGGCTTTACTCCCTGAGAATATGCAGAGACTGGAATGTTAGCTAGGTTCTCCCTAGTGAGTCATTGTCTTAATTTTTTTGTCAAAGCACACTTCTTCAAATTGAATTTTATTTTGATTTGAAGACACGGACAGATGAAGAATTATCCATATACAAGTGCTGTCCAAGCATCTGTCCCTTGTTTCGCAGTCTATTTAAGAATTTTCCTTATCCTTGTTTTTATTCCAGTAAAATTACATTTCTATTAAAAGACATCTCAGTATTTCTTTCCCAAAGACGAAGTCCAAATCACTCTATCTCTGCAATGTGTTTCCCAGAGCTTTCATGACACGTTTCTTTACAATTCTCCCCTGGACTTATGTTTTTCCAGTGATCTTTCTATAAAGTGCTGTGGAAACATGGCAGTCCCCAGGCTAGAGCAGATTCCCACAGGAGGCAGCTGGGCCATCACACCAGCCACCTCAGAGAGTAAAAAAAGGAAGATAAGAAGGTGTTAAGGAAATGTCCTTCTTCCCTCCCTGACATTTTTGCAGGGGCTTGATGTGCAAAACAAAGTGATTTATGTCCCAGTGTGTTAAACTGGTGTGTACCCTCAGCTTGAAAGTCACCTCCAGTGGAGCTATTCCTTGTTGTTGATGAAGCCTACTTGCTCTCTAGAAACAATAGATCTTTACCTAGTGTCATTATGGAAAATGTCAGGCACAGCAGTGGCCACAGAAGGGAACAGATTTAAGATCAAGGTCATCTAGAAATGACAGCCAGATCAACAGTCCATTCAGGTTTATATGCTAACTATATTTATTCCAACAGGGTGGACATTTGCATGGGCATCCCGTATTGTTTTGCTCTTAATGAATATTCTGCATGCAGAGTCGCTACAGGATCAGACACTTATATCAGTCTGAAAAATAATGTACTTTATGTCCTTTTTTCCTCATTTTCTTTTTTGTTTGTATGTAACATAGCCAAGCACAACTTGTGCTCTGTGAAAACAGTATGTTTTCTGTTCTTTAAAAAGAAAAATCATTTCTGAACTATCAACAATGAAAAAAGGGAGGCAGAGAGAGAAAAAGAGCACATATGAGGAGGGAAAAACTGAAATATGTGAATAGCATGAAGAAATATCTGTCTTCTTATAAACAGTAAAAGAGAATATTGCCAAACATTCCTTACAATAAATAGTCTATATCTTTTGGATGCAGGGACAGCCTGATGAATTTCACTCCATAAGGCAACAGTCTGCAAATGGATAAGAGACTGAAAATTAGTTGAAAGAGTTTTCTCCACCATATTAGAGCTCCTACCAAAAAGGCTTTACTGTTAGGGCTCATCTCATTAATCTAGCATATATGTTGTATTAATATTTTTTCCCTTACTGTGCAAGACTGATGAGGTTCTATCTTTTCTAGTGATTTAGAAGAGCAATTGTGAAATTATTTTGCAACCATGAACTGGTTCAATTTCAGATTTCTGTTGTACTAGGAAGGCAATGTCTAGTTATTACACTGACTTTCAGCAAGGGAAAAATGAAATTAGATTCAATATTCATTTATTGTTTTGTAAAAAGTAGATTTTTTTTTCTCCCTATTCCATATCAGAATAAACTAAGTAATGTTTTTATGACAGGTTGGGAGTAGGGAAGGGAGGGGGAATAGAAACTGAAACAGGCACATGGCATTTGGAAGATTGTTCTATATAAAATTCATTAATATCCTTAAAGAAATTGTGAGTTGACATTAAAAATATAATAGTAAGAAATTGACTGATATATATATATGTATGTATGTATAATTTTGTCTTTATGACAAATTGATTTGTATTTTAATACTAATGATTTAACCTGACCCCAACAGGATCAAAGCATTTCTGTGAGACTTATAGTATGGATTTTTTTTTAATTTTACCTACATTTGTATTTTGGGATGTATATAATTAATGTATGGTTGAATAAGTACTAGCTTCTTCCATTTTATGAAACAGGACTTACATTGTTGTCTATTCAAAAATCAAAATTTCTAATCATTGAACCTTTTATTTCAAGAAAACAAAATTTGGTCTTCCAGTATCAGTAGGAAACAGCTAGTTTGAATTGAAACTCCTCTTTTGCCTGTGACATGGAAAGTAGAGCAGGGCAATGACAACGTTTATGCATGGAAAGACTCGAGAGGCAACAAAGAGCTTTTCAAACTCATTTATTCAGTTGACAATTCTTTTAGCAAATGATGCAGCTGCACAGATATTTGAGGGGGGGGAAGATGGTGCAGCAAGAAAAAGGTCAATGAGGACTGTAACCAACTGCAGAGCTTTATCCAGCGATAAACAAGGAGATATTGATTCTCAGGAGGGAAAACAGCATTCTCATTTGATTACAGTGTTGCAAAAAACTTTCCCCATAAGGTTTACTGAGATCCAGGATCAAAACCTCATTATTTTCCATAGTTTATTTTTTATTGAGGAATTTTCTAATGTCTTCTAAAGAGGACCCCCTCTAGGTAGAGCTTTCTTCATGTTTGAAGCTAACTTGCAGATAAAAAAAATGAAAAACAATACTTTCTGCAAGGGAACATGGTAAATATTTCCATAATAAACTATGTTAGGCATTATTGCACTCAGATTTCTTTTCCTGACTTTAGGGAAAAGTATATGACAGCTGACCCAAAGCTTCCTCTGGGAACTGGGGCATTATTTTTATGACATTAAGTGCTTTGACTTGGGATTTTTGAAGCCAGTACCAGTTAGAAATCACACAGGATTGATAAAGTTACTTCCTCCTTCCACATGAACAGGCTGAAATTCCAACAGATGGACTTAATGCTGATTCACCACGTCTAGGCTGTGGTGTCTGATGGAATTTGGTTGTCTCATAATACATGTACAATGTAAAGCTATACATTAATAAATGCTTTAGCCATACTAGCACAATACCCACATCTGGCTGTACTAAGGACTAGACCTTGCTAATGAGGGTCTCCTCATCCTTCTACTTTGAGATCTATCTTGGGAATTCAAGCATGTTTTGCCATGTCCATTGTGATTACTCTCACATCAGTGGAGACCAACTGTCATTCAGCAGGTGAAATATGTATTTGAATCTGGAGTATATTTTTCTGAGATGAAGAAGACAGGATTTCATACAGAAGTAAGCCCATTTAGGGATTTCTATTTCATCAATAATATACAAAACATGTCACATTAAAGCAAAAAAACAGAACACAGCTCATCCATTATCTTTCTTAGCTGTTGGAAAAACTTTAGTCCTTCTACAATTCTCTCAGTCTTCTGCTTTTAAATAACTATCATCATGTGGCTCCACAAGAGACCATCCTCCAAGTAATGATAGGAAGAAAGTAATCCCATTGTTTCTAGGATCATTTTTAATCTACCTTGTCCAAGAGATCCCCAGTTGTGACTGCCAAAGGAGCAGATAGCAAATGGGAGACAATGAATGAGAATGTGCAGAGACTGATAAAGATAACCGAGTCCCCAGATTCTGTACTCCATGCAGAAGTGCTGCAGGACTTCAATGGAAGGGACCAGGAACTGAGACACTATCCAGAGCCTTCCTTATTCCTTTATTCAACAAGTCCTTTAGGACCCTTTGTCTATCTTCCGTGACGGAATGCACCAAATCATCTGAAACTTTTCACCTGATAATTCCTAAATTGAAGCCTTTTGAATTCTTGAGGAAAGGAAAGAACTGCTGAGATACATTTGGTTCAAAAGGAGAAAATTAATGCATTCCACTCATAGTTCTGCTTGGAATCAGAATTTCTTCTTTTCTTGGCTTCCCTGGTGATTACCATAACTGACAATATATTAAAAACTTAGCCTGAGTATTTCTATGCTCCCATGCATCTTGACCTTCAATCAGAATTTCAGACATAATTAAATGCTTCATTAAAAAAATTCAAATATTATCTTTAGCCTCAAGTTGGGACCCTACCAGTTACTTTGGCAATCCCATAAGGGAAGAATTTCTTTCTGAAAGTGACTTTACCAGGGTGAATTTGAAAGTGACCAAAATAGGGAAATATAAAACAATTCATGTTGAGGTAGTACATATAGCCAAAAGAAAAAAAGTCACTACCATCAAATCCTTCACAATATTACCACTAGACATCAGCTTGTGTTTTATCTCTGTATACTGTTGTGTAAAACATAAGTATAAAAGAAAACTAGCTGTGGATATTCCACCATATTTTTATTCAATTTTCGCAGTACTAAATTTTTAAGCAGTCAGACTTGATTTTAAAATAAAATGTTCTGAGGTCAAGAACCGGGGGAAGCAGTACATGAAGGAATGCTCAGACATTGTAAATGGTCTTTAGGTATTTTTCTGAAACTCTGTTTTATCCCTTGGAAGGCTCATTTGAAACATGCCATGCTTTGTGTGTCTGCCATTCTCAAATATCACATGGAAGTCAATACACCATCATATAAAGAGCAAATCAACATGTATCTTGCTTGTCAGTCCTGTCAAATCCTTCCTTCAGTTTTATTACTGCTGCTGTTGAGCCAATGTGGGAAAACAGGAAGAGAATGAGTTCATTCAGGTATAGGCTAGATGGTTATGCTGTGACAATGCTTTCTTCAGCTTAAAGTCAACTATTCCCCAAAAATTCTTTCCTTGGTTTCTACAAGTAGTAGGCTGCTTCCATGCTCGGTATCTGCTGTTATCTCTGTTGCAGAAAATGAACTCATTTGAATAATAAAATAAAAATATTAGTCGGGTCTACTAAACTCTCTGTAGAGTAACCCTGTGATTTTAACTACTTTTTAAACTTATGCTATAGGATTCTGCCCAATTTCCTAGCTTGGTCAGCCTTTCCCAGGAAAGGGAAAGACAGATGTTTTTAGAGACTCAAAAACACTACACTAAACAGTGAACATTTTTAAACTAATAAGTGTCTTCAGTAAGATGCAAACACTAGACAAAATGTCTGGCTATAAAAAGACATATTTACATATATTTTAATGGCATTTAAAATAATTAAAACAAGAGCACTCATTTATTCAATCAGTCTCTAATTTGAGTACATGCATATTTTGTGAAAATAGTTTTAATTTTTTACATTTTTACCAATAGATGGTGCTAGCAATTTCTACATTTAGTTAAATATCTGCACCCATTTTACTCGGTTCAGACCTATAACAATCCCCCAAAACCACTAGAGAGAAACAGTCTATCTGTGTGCCAATTAAAGCAGGAAATGCCAGTTCTCCCATATTCAACATTTTACATATTGAAAAGGCTAGTAGAGCAGCAAAAAGCCATCGGTAGCTACCCACTGCAGAACATGTACAGTATGCAAATGAAAAATCTGCTGTTCTCACTCCTCCAATGTGTTTTCAACATTTTTGGAATAGTCACATCATATTTTGCTGTCATTAGGGTGCATACTTTTAGTATAAAAGATGCTGGCATCAATCAAATTAGCTCCTCCTTCAGCCCTCTACAGAGCACAATGGAAGGTGAATGCCTTAAGCACAAATCCTGCCAAGTTTTTGTGCACACGCCTCACTTTATGCACTGGGAATAGCTCTGAAAAGTCCATCAAGTTGTCCACAGTATGCAAAGTTAAGTAAATCTGAGATTGTCTGTGACTTATATGAAATATTTGGAGTGCTTGGAATTGAATGTAGTGGCTCCTCACGGAAATGGTCAGATGTTGTCTACAGCCATTAGGAGGATGTATCCAGAATGGACCATATTTTATAATACTTTCCCTGCCCTAGAAATTTTGCATTCAAAATTAGCTGTTTAAATATTTCAGTTCTGTGGATTAGATTGTGCTGTATGTGTTCAGAGAAAGTATACTCAAGGTCACTACAAGTGCATTGAAAAAAAAAAAAGAGGGCAAATAAGAATAGGTAAAAACAATCTTGTTCACTGCATTTCCAATTTCCTCTAGAACTCTGGTATTTGTAAAAAAAAAAAAACCTAAAGAATGTTTCCAATATTTCATTGTCATTGGCTTTATTTTTCTTATTACTTAGAGACATTCTCAAAATATTTTGAGATAATTGAAACGCTGTTGCTCTTCAGAGTGAAGTTGTAGCCCTGTGCTCTCCAGTTCATTTCCACATGCAGTACGCTCTTCAGTGTGAACTGGCTTTACACAGCATGGAAGTAAGCTCCCTG